>APFE030287310.1:13717-50953 GCA_000404065.3 Pinus taeda | reverse complement strand
ACTTCATCGCCATCCAATGTTCTTTTCCTGGATTGTTCATGTACCTGCTTACAACTCCCACTGCATGTGCAATATCAGGCCTTGAGCAAACCATTTCATACATTAAGCTTCCAATTGTTGATGCATATGGAACTTTAGACATATGAGCCATTTCTTCCTGAGTCTTGGGATACGCCTCCTTACTTAATTTGAAATGGATAGCCAAAGGTATACTAACTGGTTTTGCATTTTGCATATTAAACCTTTTCAACGCCTTTTCTATGTACTCACTTTAAGACAATGTTAATTTGCGATTCTTCCTATCTCTAGTTATTCTCATCCCAAGGATTTGTTTTGTAGCACCCAAATCCTTCATTGCAAATGAGTTTGCCAATTTTCTTTTGAGCACATTTATTTCTTGCATGTTAGATCCTGCAACAAGCATGGCATCTACATACAATAACAATATAATATAGCTGTCATTATTTTTCTTTTTAAGATAAACATAATGATCAGAGTGACATCTAGTATAACCTTGTTCAAACATAAACTTGTCAAATTTTAGATACCACTGCCTTGGAGCCTGTTTTAAGCCATACAAGCTCTTCTTCAACCTGCACACTAGTTTCTCCTTCCCTTTTACCTCATATCCTTGTGGTTGCTGCATATATATCTCTTCCTCCAAATCCCCATGGAGAAAGGTTGCCTTTACATCTAACTGATAAAGATGAAAATCTTCAACTACTACTAGATTTAAAATAGTTCTGATTGAAGTCATTTTAACAACAGGAGAAAATATTTCATCAAAATCAATACCTTTCTTTTGTGCAAACCTTTTCACCACAAGTCTAGCTTTATACCTTTTCCTACCTCCATCTTTTTCCTTCAAGTTGTAAACCCATTTATTCTACAATGTTTTTTTAGGAAACCTAACTAAGTCCCAAGTCTAGTCATGTGCTAAGAGTCAATCTCTTCTTTCATGGCTTGCTCCCACTTCTTCTTGGTTTCTACCTGCACTGCTTCTTCATAACATTCTGGTTCACCATAATTAGTTAACAATACATAATACAATGAAGGAGAGTATCGTTTAGGGGGTCTACTTATCCTGGTAGATCGTCTAACACCAATTTCAGGTGTTTGAAGTGCTTTTTGTTGTTGTGGTTATTGTTCTGGTTGTTGATCATTATGATTTTCAGGCACCATCACTTTTTCTGTGATCTCATCAAGCACTATGTATTTTTTGTTTTCTTTTTCCTATTTCCTTTCCCGCAATTGATCCTTATACAAAACCTTTTAATCGAATATTACACCTCTGCTCCTAATGATTTTATGTTTTTCATAATCATAGAAGCAATAACCAAAATTATTAACACCATATCCAATAAATGTACATTTCTTTGATTTTGCCTCAAGATTTGTTCTATTTTCTTTGTTAATGTGGACAAAGGCTTCACAACCAAAAGTCTTTAAAAAAGACTAGTTTACCTTTTTACCTATCCATGCCTCCTCTGGAATACCACCATCCAAGGAACTTGAAGGCCCTCTGTTTATTAGATAAACACTAGTATCTATAGGATCTGCCCGAAATTGTAAAGGCAATCCTGCATGCAATCTCATGCACCTTACACGCTCCATGATTGTCCTATTCATCCTTTTTGACACACCATTTTCTTGTGGTGTTCCTAGAACTATCTTCTCTCTGAAATTCCATTCTCAAAATAGTACCTATCAAACTCTTTGCTGAAATATTCACCTCCATTATCTGATCTGAGACACTTCAACCTTTTTCCTGTCTCATTTTCAACCAAAGCTTTCCATTTCTTGAAAGTATCAAATACATCAGATTTATTTTGAATATAATAAATCCATGTTTTTTTGGTTGCATCATCAATAAAAGTAACATAATGACAAAAACCACCAAGAGATGATACCTGAGTAGGTCCCCATACATCTGTATGCACAAGCTCTAATTTTTCAATATTATTTTCTTTCCCAACTCTAAGGAATCTAACTCTCTTCTGTTTTCCATAAACACAATTCTCACGGAATTTTAAATCAACATGCTTCAAACCTGACAACAAATTTCTTGAGTGAAGAATCTGCATCCCCTTCTCACTCATGTGCCTGAGCCTATGATGCCACAATGCCATGTATTCTCCTGTAGAGGTTAAAGTATTAACAAAATTAGAAACACCATTTCATAAATACAATGTACCAACCTTTCCTCCTTTCGCTATTACCAGGGATCCTTTAGTGACCTTCCAGGTTTTATCTGTAAGTAGTTACGCAACCTTCACCTAACAATTGCCCTATTGAAAACATATTTTTCTTCAGATCTGGAACATGCCTTACCTCCTTCAATAGCCACTAATTTCCATTTTGTTGTTTTATGAAAATTGTACCCATTCCAACGATTTTACAGGGTTTGTCATCACCCAATCGAACCTGTCCAAAATCTCCTTGAACATAATGATGAAAATGTTTCCTATCAAGTGTGGGATGGAATGAGGCCCCTGAATCTACCACCCAGGCATCAATAATATTTTCTAAAGAAAGAATCAAAGCATCTTGCAACACATCACCTGTCACATACGCTTCATGATTGTTTTCTTGTTGCACGTCTCCTTCTTTTCCCTTCCAAGACTTGTAGTCTTTCTTCAGGTGTCCTTTCTTCCCACATTTCCAGCACACTATCCCAGATCTCGACTTGGATCTGCCTTTTCTTGACTTACTGTGGTATCCTGGGCTCTTTCCTCTTTCCATTTTTCTTCCCCTAGTCTCTATAGTCAAAGCATTACCCGATGTCTCACCGGAGATTTTCCATCGCATTTCCTTGCTAAGGATTACATTGACAACATCATAAACCTTTAAAGTACTAGATCTAGAGACATACTTACTAATGGCCATAACTAAACCATTCCAGATTTCTGGAAATGAGCACAGAAATAAAAGAGCCCTAACTTCATCATCAAAATTTACCCCTACAGAACTTAACTGACTTGTAACTGTATTAAAATCATTTAAATGATCAGCAACAGATCCACCTTCTAACATCTTCATATTAAATAAATGCTTCATAAGAAATACCTTATTTGAGGTTGAGGGTTTTTCATATAGTTTGGCCAAATGTCAACATTAAACCCTCTGTTTTCGTTTCCTTTGAAATATTAAATGCTACCAACACTGCTAGGCACAGTCGTATTGTTCCAAGTGCCTTTTTGTCGAGGATATTCCATTCTATGTCTATCATATTCATCGGCTTCTTTGTCTTTCCGCTCTATGGTAGGTATAGATCTCTCTAATGCAGATAATTTTCCATTTGCGTCTTCCATACCTGGTAGATTTGGTCGTTGAATTTTTCGACCCTAAACCTACCATCTTCTGCCATTACTCCCACTTGAACCAGGAACCCTTATGTCCTATGAGTTCATCAGCCAAATAGACCTTCGGCTCTAATACCAGTTGCTAGAAAATGATATATTACAAAGCAATGGAACACATCAAATATTGCAAAAATATAAACATAGAAAATGCATAAAACAAGAGAGACACAAATATATGTGGTTCACCCAGTTTGGGCTACATCCACGGAGAAATAGTCAGTCCTTATATTATCCAACAAACTAAAGAGATACAACCTACGACAGATCCAATGTAACTCCCTCTTCGCTCTCAATATCCTCTCTCTTCCTCACTCAAAATACAGATCTACATAGATGTTATACAATTCCCTTATATATAGTGAGGGGTTGCCTTCTAGGGATAAAAACCCTAAATTAAACATAACTTCTAGCATCATATCTCTGCCTAATGAATGGCCCAGATTGACTAGAAATTACTATACTTTTACAAGGCAATTTTACATCTATTCTTAGCTTTGAGGGCGCTGCCCCAAAAACCCCCCACCAGATGGGGGGATCCCAAAAGGTCGTAGCCACCCCCCTGGACCCCCCTTGCAGCAAATATTTTACGGGTTGAACTAGGGTCCAATGCGGTGATACCTTTGAATACAGAAGATAATTAGGCTCCACACCCAATAATCTCCCACTTGGAGACTGATTATAGAAACTCCATCGCTGCTTCATTTTCCGGACAATGAATCCACTTTGGACCTAGCTGTTTCTCATCTTCTTCATCATACTTGAAGAACAATTGAAACTAAGTAGATTATCAATTTCTCCCTGGTTACAAATTTTGTTAACATACCTACATGATTCTAGCTAGTGTGTATCTTTTCCAGCATCAACTATTGCAATGTCGCATATGGTGATGGTCTTTAAAAAATCATTGTTGTAAGTGTATATAGTGATGGTCCTTTAAGTTTTGTCACCAAAGCCATTTTCAATGACACTTTTGGTGAGGGTCATTAATTTCCCATCACTAATTCTCTCTTTGGTGACATTTCAAGTGACGATCTTTTATTGACCCCCACCAATTTTCTTTTTGGTTACTTTTGATGATAGTCAAAAAATGTTCATCATTGATCATTCCAATGAGTTCTTGATGATGCTATGTACCTATTACTATATTTTTTGTCAAAATATAATGATTTAAGACCATTCTTTTGGAGTCTTTTTCATTATGTATCCAAGGTCATAGTGGTTATATTAGCCAATAAATTTGTTAAGAAGTAATTAGTGTGTATCATTTCCCTCAAGTCATAAGAATATAGTCTTCCTATGAGTCAACACATGAGTAATCTCTATTATGTTTATTATCTAAAAAGGTTCCTTTAAATAAAGTTCCACTAGTGTGTGTAGTGGAACTATATTATTTAATACATAATCAAGCTTTTTCAGTTCTATTAATGAGAGAGACCTAGCACTCCTCAATACTCATGGAAAACCTTAACATGATTTGGAACAATACGCTAACATTCCTTGGCACCTCACATGTCTTGGAACATCTTTGTACCTAGAACATCTTGCCATGAGCAAGACACCAAAGCACATGTTGGCATGTCATAACATAGCATATCACTCCCCTATCATCTGTTGGCATTCCCTGTAGTCCCTATCATGCCTTGGAACTCCTTGGCATAATATTGCACTGCCAAAATTAGCACTTGGAACGCATTGGCACTTGGGATGTAGTGGAACATATTATTAGTGTGCCTAGCATGCCCGTTTTGAAAAAGATAAAGTCCCAACTTATTAACCCTCTTATGTGTTCATTTCCTTTCATTTTAGCTTGGTTACCCCTTTTGTTGCCTTGAAACGCCTTGACACATATTGGAATACTCTGGCACCCTGCACATCCTAGCATGTCTTAGCACCTGGAATGCCTTGGCACTATTTGGCACATGTTAGCACACCCTAGAACTACCTATTCCAACGTGCATAAATAATGTCCCAAAGAGGCATATACTTTGCCTCCTCATCCCCATATCTTCTTTTGATGGCCTCCTTTGTGAGATCCATTGCCTCATAAATGTAACCCATAGTAGGTTTGTCACCGTAAACCATCCTGAAAGTTCAAGCATTCAAATTTAAATTAATATGAAATGTTGAAAATAAAAATAAGCTTGAAATGAAATTTAAAATATGAAAAAGTTAAAAGACTTGAAGTACCTGAGAACTCTAACAAGGGACTCCATCATAGTAATAATCTCTTCGACATCTTTCCAGAAACCATCATTAAACACAAGTGCAACAACTTCAATGCCTTCAAGGGTCATAGAATGTTTAAATGTCATCCACTCAGGTTCTAGGGACACCCTCTTTAGATTCATCTTTTACTCCACCACAAATTGCAAAGATATGAAATTTGTTACAAATCTAGTTACTACAAGTAGAATAATTTCTTTACCTTCAGTGTATTTTTTCATGGTGTTTAGGACAATAATGTAGTTGTATAGGTATTTGGTTATGGATTTTTCCTTCTCCACAACCTCATGTATCCAATGAAGCTTACCAATGTCCTCAAGCATTAAATCTATATAATGGGTAACACAATAGGTCCAAAAAATAGTGGGGTGCCTAATCTCAAAAAGTCTGCCAGCAACCATATAATTAGTTGCATTGTCGGTGAAAATTTGTACAACATGTTCTTCTCCCACTTCTTGAACAAATTCCTCCATCATTTCGCAAATAAATTGTGCAGTCTTAACCTTGTATGAGGCACATCCACTGATTTGAGAAACATTGCACCTACTGGACATGATACAAGGAGATTTATTAAAGTTCTATTCCTCTTATCTGTCCATCCATCACTCATGATCGTGCACCCTATTTCTACCCATGATGAATGAAACTCAGATAGCACATGCATGGCATCTTCAACACTTTCTAATAGAAAATTTGTCCTAATTCTCTCTAATGAAGGAGATTTGAACCCTAGACCTGCAACAACAACTACATCAATCATAGCTTGCCAATAAGGACTTATGGCATAGTGGAAAGGTATGTTAGAATAGTACCAAAAGTTAGCAATGGCCTTCCTTGCCTGACTATGGATATTTTTTTTCCAACCAGTGGTATTGAAGGATGGTTGGGAACAAGGTTTGGTGCGGGGAGAAAAAAAGGTGTTTATGTTTCCACCTCCAATGTTGAATGTAAGAGGATTCATTTGGCCTTGAGTTTGACTTGGACTTGGATGCATGTGCGGGAAACTTGGGAATTGCATTGAGGATTCAACAGAGGGAGATGACAATGGGGTAGTGGAAGAAAAATTGTCAACTCGAGGAGTTCCTATTTCTTTTTTTTGCTTTTATTTCTTTGCATTACGCTGACTCAACATATCAATAGCCAAGGTTGCTTGGTGTTTGACATTTTCGTCAATGTTTTTGCAAAGACCTATATCATGGATGGTTATTTGTGCAAGGTGGTACTTGAATCTATAAATTCATTTACTACATTTCACTTTTCAAAATTTACAAAGGAGCTTAGGGTCTCCAAGAATCTTGTCAGAATAAGCCCAAGAAAAATCCTTCTCACTTTCCATTGTTGTTGTTTTGGACTTTTGTTTAAATTGTGGCTTCTGTTTAGATTTGGAGTTGTGTCTTCTATTTAATTTGGCTCCTATAAAATAAAATAAAAAAATTAAAATTAAAAATGCCATATATAACTTCATAGAAAAGAGGGTTGGTTTTAAAGGATATGAGGTTTTGTTAAGGATCAAATAGGAGCATGTCCAGCAACACAAGCACATTTTGACCTAGTATATCATTATGACCTTGAAACACAATTAGGTATATATGAGGAAATGCTACCTAAAGGAAATAATATCAACATGTATTGCATTGTAATCTTGAATTTTCAAGTTCATTTAGCATAAGACAATAGAGCCAATACATCAATAACAGATTCTGGAAGAACACAAATACCCAAAGTTGTGAATGGATGGTTAAAGCCTTTGAAGTCAGCAAGACATCGACCAAGGAAGGAATGTTTGATGACTTGGTTGATGGTTGGTATGAAACCATTTATTAGTGAATTTTTTAAATCTATTTAAGCCCCATTTATAGGGTTGAAAAGTCATAACCAAATTAATACGCCGAGCATTCGATCACTGAACATTGAAACTTGAAACTTGCCATTGAAAACGACATTGAAACTTCAATATAGTAATATACCTATTATTTAAGCCAAGTGCCAATGTACCTCGATTGTTGAATAGTGAAGTGGCTAAACCTAAAGGTAACACACACTAAAGGTGACACGTGACTGCCCGAGGGTCGATATGGAGTATGGAGAGAGCACACATTGGCGACTGCCCAATATGAAGTCTGGACTTAGGCTCACCTTGGTGGTTCCCCGATATTGAGTCTGGACTGTGTAATAGTGAGTAGTGATTGATTATTGAAGGTCTCGACATATGAGTTTTGGGCCTGAGAAATGAGAAATAAATTTTGGAATGACTGATGTTTAGTTTTTAGCAATGCGGCATACCTAAACTTGAAAAACTCGTGCTCATCGAGTCAAGGCTGAAAATATCCATACCACAAGACGAGGGTCATTACAACCCCTTAAAAATAGCCATAAGTCCTTCCTCTTTTGTAGCTCCTTGACCACAAGGGTTTAATTGAAAAACACATAGTTACTTTAAACTTTTGTAGGTTGAGGCAGCCACTTCAAGCCCTTAAACTTAAAGATAATCCAATATTTGTTATTTTTTACAATAATAAGTCCATTATGCACACTCCTCATCTTAGAGTTGGGTGGAGAGGGAGAATACTTGATTGATGCCAACCTTGTAAATGAAAGACTTTTCCTACTCATTGATTGGACACTCCACCACTAGTTGACACCACTAACACACACGAAATGCCCAAGATACCCATAATATGTGCCCTACACCCAAGGGCTTAGACTACACCTCCATAAAATGTACCTTAAAATTTAGATTTCCCAAAAAAATAATACCCTAACCCTAGCCTATTTGTTATATTTGTGTATCTTTCTCCTTAACTAACATTTGATTTTAACTATTTAATCCACTTACCATATGCTCTCTCGTGTTTGCACCCACCTAGTATACATGAACACTTATGTTTTTAATACAACCAAGTTAAGAGCACGTGTTTCATTTTAAAATTCCAAAAGTATAACATGTCTATCTCTATAAACTAACAACAAAATCATTGTATAAAAAAGGTAAACTTAAAATTAAATTAAAATTAGATTATTATTATTATGACAAATACACCAAATATGGAAAAATTGTTTTCAAACACAACCATAAAAAAAAATGTTAGTTTATCAAATACAACTACAAACTTATTAAGCCACCCTAGATCCATCTTAACCCAGATCTATCAAGCGTCGAGAGGGATCCAATCTCTCGATGTGAAGCCTCTTTTTTGGTGCTTGGTAGATCTAGGTTAAGATGGATCTAGGTTGGTTATATAATACTATATAGTATCTATATTTGTATCTATGTGTCTCTTTCTTATTCCCTCTCTCTATCTCACCCCACAAACATATACAATCTCTCTCCATATCTCTCTCTCTCTCTCGCTCTTCCTCTCTGCCTCTCTCTCTTCCCTCTATCTTTCCTCTCTCCATCACTCACTTGTCACTCCCTCTTTCTCTATACCTTTCTCCCTCTATGTGTTTCTTCTTCCTTCCCTCTCTCTCCCCCTCTAACTTCATCTCTCTCTCCTCTCTCTTAGTCCTCTCTCTCCCTTTCTCTCTCACCTCCCTTTGTCCCCCCATCACTCTCTCTCTCTCCCCCCTCCATATTTGTGCCTCCCTTTCTCTCTCTTTCCCTTCTCTCCCTATCTTTATCCCCATATATTCTTTCTCTCCCCTCCTCTCTTCTCTCCCTCTCTCTATCCCTCCTCTCTTCTCTCCCTCTCTCTATCCATATATCCCTTGTCACTTCCTCTCTCTCTCTATCTCTCTCTCCCTATGCCTTAGTTCTTTCCTCCCTCTCTCCCCCTACAACTCCATATATCTCTCCCCCCCTCTCTTCTTCTCTCTCCCCTCTCTCTCTTCCTACCTCCTTCTCTCTGTCTCTCCCCATCACTCTCTCACTCTCTCTTTCTCTCTCTCTCTCTCTCTCCACCCTCCATCTTTGTCACTATCTCCCTCCCCCTCTCTTCCCTTGACTTTGCTTGCTATCATCACTTGGATCCTTAATTAAGATAGATCTATGTTGGTTCTTACTAATATTTGTATTATATAAATTTCACATCTTTAGATACAAAAGTATTCTCATTTTTTATTTTGTTAAAAGCTTAATTTAATTTATATGGGAATAATATTAGTAGTTGTGAGGATAGAGGGTTTAAATATATCTCAAAACTAATTACAACCCTTTTCCTATTAGCTTCAAATAAAAAAAGTTATAAAATTAAATTAAATTAAAATATTTTTACTGTGAAATAAGTTATGGTTTTTGGGCTTGTGGTATTGATAAGGCATGATATTGGCCCATGTTATTGTAACAAAGTCTATTTACAAGTTAATAATAACCATGGTAAAGTGGGGGTGAATATCGATGGTTAAGAATCTTGTCATGTTGTTATAAAATATTTAGATTGTGAAATAAGATATGATTTTTTGGCATGTGTTATTGATAAGCCATGGTATTAGCCCATGCTATTGTAACAAAGCCTATTCACAAGTTCATAATATCAATGACAAAGTGGGGTGAATATCCATGATTAAGAATCCTATCATATTCTTATAAAATGTTTTGATTTTGAAATAAGTTATGTTTTTTGGGCATGTGATATTGATAAGCCTTGGTATTGACCCATGTTATTGTAACAAAGTCTATTTCCAAGTTAATAATATCCATGGTTATGAATATTTTCATATTGTTATAAATATTTTGGTTGTGAAATAAGTTATGTTTTTAGAGCATGTGGTATTGATAAGCCATAGTATTGGCCCATGGCGTTATAACAAAACCATTTTTTTACAATTTAATAATAACCACTGTAAAGTGGAGGGTGAATATCATGGTTAAGATTCTTGTCATATTGTTATAAAATATTTTGGTTGTGAAATAAGTTATGGTTTTTGGGCTTGAGGTATTGATAAGCCATGGTATTGGCTCATGGTATTGAAACAAAATATATTCACATGTTAATAACAAAATCAAAATATAACAAATTGAATTTTATTATTTTTATTATTAATTGAGCCAACATTTATATTTTTGCACTCATCCACATACTTTTGAGTTTTATTATTATTATTACTATTTTTCTTTAACTAATCCCATATTTAGAATTGTTTACATACTTACATTATACCTACACATCTACTCTATACTCTATCAATATTGTATTTATTGTTTTTTAGGGAGGGAAATTTTAAAATTTTTGAAAAAAAATCAGCCTTAATTTTGATGTAAAAAAACCCTCCTAATTCCAATCTTCATTTACTTTCTAAAACAAGTAGTATATTTTCATTTTTCATAGGGTGGAGGGAAAACTAGTAGATATTTTCACTTTTCACAGGGTGGGAGGGAAAATGATAGAAGAGAGTTGTGAATTAAGGTTTTACTAGTAGCATATTGATATCGAACCCCACCATTAGATCTTCAATCCAGTAATGGCACCCATGCATGTTTCATTTCTAACCTCACTTCGTTTAGACCCCAACTTTTAGTTTTCTTCCACACAAGGAGGAGTACACACACCTCAGATCTCTGGTTCAAAATTCACTATTTTTTTCATCCTTGTTTTTAAGTTTACGAGTAGCATATTTTCACTTTTCACAGGGTGGGAGGGACAACAAGATTGAAGAGATTTGTGAATTAAGGTTTTACCAATACCAAACTAATATCCATTGGATCTTCAATCCATTAATGGTGCCCAACTATGTTTCATTTCTAACCTCACTACATTTCCACCCCAGTTTTAGTCTTCTTCCACACAAGGAGGCTTGGTTCAAAATTCACTATTTTTTTCATCCTTTCTTTTAAGTTTAAGAGGAACATATTTTCACTTTTCATAGGGCAGGAGGGAAAACGAGATTGAAGAGTGTTGTGAATTAAGGTTTTACCAGTAGTAGACTGATATCTAACCCCACCATTGGAAACAAGATTGAACAGTGTTGTGAATTAAGGTTTTACCAGTAGCAAACTGATATCTAACCCTGCCATTGGATCTTCAATCCATTAATGGTGCCCAGGTATGTTTCATTTCTAACCTCACTGCATTTCCCCCCACTTTTAGTCTTCTTCCACACAGGGAGGAGTACACACACCTCAGATCCCCCACCATTGGATCTTCAATCCATTAATGGTGCTCATGTATGTTTCATTTCTAACCTTGCTACATTTACCCCCACATTTAGTCTTTTTCCACACAAGGAGGAGTACACACAACTCGGATCTCTGGTTCAAAATTCACTATTTTTTTCATCCTTGCGTTTAAGTTTATGGGTAGCATATTTTCACTTTTTATAGGGTGGGAGGGAAACGAGATTGAAGAGAGTTGTGAGTTAAGTTTTTACCTCTTCAATCCATTAATGACACCTAGGTATGTTTCATTTCTAACCTTGCTGCATTTCCACCCCACTTTTAGTCTTCTTCCATATGAGGAGGACTGGTTCAAAATTCACTATTTTTTTCATTTCTTTTAAGTTTAAGAGTAGTATATTTTCACTTTTCACGAGGTGGGAGAGGAAACGAGGGAACATAGGTAAAATCATATGTATTTTTCTTTCTTCTATGGTTTGTCTCTTTAGAGTTGATTTTATTGGGTGTACATTGTATGCATCTCAAAATTTATCTATAGGAAATCCTATTTTTATTCTTTCCAAGAAAAAATCTCTAGGGAATCCCAATGGATGTTTCCCCACATTCATGGATGGCATCCCTGGTAAACCCATTGGCATTGACTAGTGCATCTCACCCAAGGGATTTCAAACAGGGCACCTGTAAATACCTAGTAACATTAATGACATTTAGTTGGGCTAACCCCTTGGGCTCAATAAATCATAACCAACTACACTATTTTCCATATTAACATATTGATCCTATTTAACATTTTGTTAGAATAACCATAAAAATCCAAGCCTGTTTCTATTCTTATTTTGGTTTTCAATTCCTTCTTTGTTGTGGTAACAACTTTATATGACTGCATAGATGTTTACTTTTGTCAGAGTATATGTTGAAAAGTAGATTCTCTCCTACATTCTACCTTGTTTGTTATGTATTGATGGAGTTTAGTTTCATTATTTGTGACCAAAGAACTGTGTCATGCATGTATACAAGGATTCTTGTATCACTATTTATAAACTGAACATTGTCCTTAAACAAGCAAAGTAGATGCTTAATGCTACATGTTTGTATCTCAAGGAACTTCCAATCCTAATAAATGAGGTGAAATTTAAGTGTTTCCAGAATCCAAATCTCAGGTTTTGTGAATTCACTCATATGTGGTCCTAGAAAAGCGAAGTGAAATTTAATTATTTCCAAATCTTAAGTTCTGTGAATTCACTCATATTTGGTGCTGGAATATTTTGAGCAAATGGGAAGAATTTATTTTAGTTTCATTCAAATTTTCCAAAAATAATACTAAATTTCTCCCTGACTAAAATTATCCCTAAATGGCTTTGGGATTTAAAATTTTGTAAATATTTTTAGGGAAATTACCAAAAATACTTTTTCCAGATTAGAGTTTTATGTACTAAAACAATGTTCTATTTTCTGCTGCAAATGTCTCATAGAATATTCCAAGAAACTGATCAGAAAATTAGGTAGATGTGTTGGACGGACTAAATAATTTTTAATGAATAATCACTTAACATAAATGATATATTAGGTTGCATAAATATATAACTTAGAAGCATGAAATGAAGAAGAAATATCAACGAGATTGACATATTCTTAATTGGGTTGAATGAGGCCAGGAATAACTTTGACTACAGGGTGTTGAAAATGGAATAATTTTATTCTGGTTGGATAGATTTAGAACTAAAAATCAGCAGTTTCTTTCTTGCATAACTTTGGAAGATTTTTGTATCTCAAGTCTCAACCTTATTGAATAATATGATTTATGCCTTGCAATGTTGAGATATGTTGTGATACCACTTGTTAGTAACCTAAACACTTTGGATGAAAATTTAGTTGTGAATTTTACTTGCAAAAGATATAAGTGATATAGATTAATTGTCCCTTGTGTAGAATTTCTTTGAAATTTTGCTACTGCTTGAATGAATAAATCTTAAACTAATTGTTGCATGAAGACAAAAATATCTCTACCAATTTGTAGTGGAATAGAATAGAAATAAAACACAGTCAGACTATAGCAAAAAAAACAAAATTTTCTAGGGAACCCAACTGGGAAAACCCTCTAGTAGATGTATAAATTTAAAATACCATCCATATTAGACTTTGAGACACCTTATTCAAGACCAGGTTCATCGATTCTTATTGATTTCCATATTCATTTTCATAAGAATTAGGGTTGTTGTTCGTCAAATTAGAGTAGCTAGAAAGTGTCTCTTTGATTTCAGAAAGCAAATCAGGATCAACTTCATCCAAGAATCCCCTAGAAGGCTCATCAGTAGCAAGAAGAAAGGCCTTTTTTAATTTTATTTCATCACATGAATCCGTCATAATCACTGACTTGTCTTCATTTCTTTCATAGTCATTTTTAATGTTAGATGCAAAAGGTAATTTAGTATGATATAATCCTTAGGTAACCAACCTAAAACATATTTTTGGTTAATTTATGTTGTTTGAAGTTTACTGAGTTTGACTTTTATCATGACATTACTAGAAGTGTGCTAGAATGGGTGAGTTGATTATCTTAATAACAATGTTATGGTTCGATCTATTCCTTGAAAGGAACTTATAATTGATGGACAAAATTTCACCTTCCTTTCATTTTTTTATCTTCACATATAAAAAATATCTTTATGTTTTAGCCTCTAGCTAGATATATACAATAAATTCCACTCAGAAGTTGGATGCCATCATTTTGGAGCTTGAGATTACTCAACTTACCTTTGTTTGAGTTGAAAATGTCATTAGATCTCATTATATCGTCTATTGCAGAGCATGAAGCCAATTTACCTTTGTTTCAGTTAAAAATGTAATTAGATCTTGCTATATCATCTTTTGTAGAGAATGAATCTAATTTCTCATAGTCCATTTTCTTGAGGTATAACAAAGCTACTTTAATTCATTAAAGTTACTTATCATATTCTATTTGTTGATTGTGATTCTGCAGGCCACATCTGCATTGGAAAAGGGGCATATTTAATGAAGTGTGGAAGGAGAGGGAAGCTTCAGTTATGTCCTTTCAAACTTTCTAAGGTATGTAATAAAATTTTAAAAACATTCTCCATAGAATGTTGTGCTTAACTTTTTCTTTTGATAATGGATTATTTATGTGATCTCCCCTCTCTTACACACAACCATAGTCCAAACATACATGGTTTTTTGGGATATGTGGACAATGGACAGATTTACGCTAACCATTTATCTAGAAATTTACACTGTAGAAGATCAAGCATTTAGAGTTGAATATTTCCTTGCCACTAAATTAGATTTGAAGAGTCGGACTCCTATTTTTTAGGCATATACCTCACTTTTAAATCAATTTATTGCTGACTCTGTATATACCTTCCATGGGAGGGCAAGGAGTGATCACTACCATTGCTTAATCTTTCTGCAGACTAAGTAAAGATTCCAAATGTGTATAAATTAGTGGCTCCTTGGAGAATCCCAAGAGTGGCACTATTGTAGCAACAATAAATTCATTTATTTTGAGTTCTTCATTAGTGCATTGATAGTATATTGTTTATTCCATACAATACCTCAACAGTGTATGATCAACTTATAGTTAAGCCTGTCATAATATTTTGACTTACCCTCTTTTAGAGGAAAACTAGAGTGCGTGTCAAGCTTGCACATCACAATTGTATCATGCAAACTTTACCTGGGTTAAGTTTTGTGGATCTAAGCAGCAATATACCTGTTGGAATTCAAGAGACAAAAAAACTACAAATTGGGAAAGAGGTTTCACAGTTAACCTAGATTTCACATTATGGTTGGATTCGGTTTGTTGGCAAGATGTTGGATACCCCAACTTCATTTTTATGACTGAGTGCAAGATCGAATCCTTTGACATATTCCTCACTCAATTTTCATTAAGTGATGGGCTTTATCATAAGTGTTGCATACCTATAAAATTTACTATATTTGTTCTTGAGTCTTTAGAGGTGGTTAGCTTTTCAAAGCACACATGTACAAGAGGAGGAGAAATACTATGCCCATCTAATTTGAAGTTATTTACCTGTTAATAGGGTGTTCCCATTCATAAACTTGATGAATCACTCTACTTCTTTCTAGTGAAAAACTTTGGGACTTGCCATGAATCGTGAGACAACTCCAACCCCAAAACTATAAATTTCTTATTAAAATCTATACCCAATAGATTAGAATCTACACAAGGAGAACTCCAAAGAACTTGCAATCGACTTGTACGATGCTATTAAAATTTTCTTTATTTATTCGCATCCTTGGTCTGTGACATAAAGATGCAAGAGGCTACCTTGCATTTTCTATATTAACACACCTAAAAAATAATAAAGTATGCCCAAAAATATCATTTAAAATTATCTAGGTAGCTCACGTTTTGGTTTTTCAATGATCGAAGTTGTTACCTATATTAATGAGAACTTCTACAACTGATACCATAGTGACAATATATGTTATAGTTTTATCTGTGTTTCTTTGAAGGTGTTTCTCCTTCAACAATACTTCATCTTAGTAGATAATTTTGGTCTGCACCTTTAGTATATGCATGCAGCCTTGGGATGCATGTTTTAGATTATAGTTTTCCTATGAGGTTGTAGCCGTGATGAAAGAAGTGCATTGATTTTAGGCATATATAGTATGCTTTTATAGTTTGACTTAGATGCTCACTTTTCTTAATTTAGGTGTTTTTCTTAGTTCTATTTTATGCACAGATTTATCTTCAAGAAAAGTGCACAATAGAGAAGGGTTCTATATTTTGAGCAGGGGACACACTTCTAGGTAGGACGTACTCTATTCTAGGAAGCCTTTTCCATGCAGGTTAGGTTCTTTATCTGAGAATCCCAAGAGGTGCTAATGTAGCAATAAGAAATTCATTTGTTTTGAGTTCTTCATTAGTGCATTGATAGTATATTGTTTATTCCATGCAATACCTCAATATTGTATACAACCATATTTAGTATGCTTTTATAGTTTATGCTCACTTTTTATAATTTAGGTTTTTCTCTTATTTTTACTTTATGCACACATTTATCTTTAAGAAAAGTGCACAGTAGAGAAGGGTTTTATATTTTGAGTAGGAGGCACACTTCTAGGTAGGAGGTACTCTATTCCAGGAAGCTTTTGCCGTTCATGTTAGGTGCTTTATCCGAGAATCCCAAGAGGCACTATTGTAGTAAGAAATTCGTTTATTTTGAGTTCTTCATTAGTGCATTGATAGTATATTGTTTATTCCATGCAATACCTCATTATTGTATGATCAAATTATAGTTTAGATTGTCATAATATTTTGACTTACCCTCTTTTAGAGGGAAACTAGAGTGTGTGACAAGCTTGCACGCCACAATTTTATCATGCAGAGTTTACCTGGGATGATTTTTGTGGATCTAAGCAGCCATATACCTATTGGAATTCAAGAGGGAACAATACTACAAAGTGGGAAAGAGGTTACACAGTTAACCTGCCTTTCACATTATGGTTGGAGTTGGTTTGTTGGAAAGATGTTGGATACCCCAACTTCCTTTCTATGACTGAGTGCAATATTGAATCCTTCGACATATTCCTCACTCAATTATAATTAAGCAATGGGTATTCTCAAAAGTGTTGCACATCTATAAACTTTACTAGAGTTTTTATTGAGTCTTTGGATGTTGTTATCTTTTCAAAGCGCACACGTACAAGAAGAAGAGAAAGAATATGCCTAACTAATTTCAAGTTATCTTCGTGCTAATAGGGTGTTCCCTTCCATAAACCTGGCGACTCACTCTACTTCTTTCTAGTGAAAAAATTTGGGACCTTTCATGAATTGTGAGACAATTTCAACCCCATAACTATCAATTTCTTATTTAAAGTTATACCCACTAGATTAGAACCCGCACAAGGAGAATTCCATTCCCGTTTAAAAATAACTTGCAATTGAATTATACCATGTTATTTAATATTTTATGTATTTCTTCACATCCTTGGCCTGTGACATAAAGATGCAACAAGTTACCTTGCATTTTCTATACTAACACTCCTAAACAATAATAAAGTATGCTCAAATCTGTCATTTCAAATTATCTATGCATCTCACCTTTTGTTTTATCTTAATAACAATGTTATGGTTTGATCTATTCCTTGAAAGGAACTTATAATTGATGGTCAAAATTTCACCTTCCTTTCATTTTTTTATCTTCACATATAAAAAATATCTTTATGTTTTAGCCTCTAGCTAGATATATACAATAAATTCCACTCAGAAGTTGGATGCCATCATTTTGGAGCTTGAGATTACTCAACTTACCTTTGTTTGAGTTGAAAATGTCATTAGATCTCATTATATCGTCTATTGCAGAGCATGAAGCCAATTTACCTTTGTTTCAGTTAAAAATGTAATTAGATCTTGCTATATCATCTTTTGTAGAGAATGAATCCAATTTCTCATAGTCCATTTGCTTGAGGTATAACAAAGCTACTTTAATTCATTAAAGTTACTTATCATATTCTATTTGTTGATTGTGATTCTGCAGGCCACATCTGCATTGGAAAAGGGGCATATTTAATGAAGTGTGGAAGGAGAGGGAAGCTTCAGTTATGTCCTTTCAAACTTTCTAAGGTATGTAATAAAATTTTAAAAACATTCTCCATAGAATGTTGTGCTTAACTTTTTCTTTTGATAATGGATTATTTATGTGATCTCCCCTCTCTTACACACAACCATAGTCCAAACATACATGGTTTTTTGGGATATGTGGACAATGGACAGATTTACGCTAACCATTTATCTAGAAATTTACACTGTAGAAGATCAAGCATTTAGAGTTGAATATTTCCTTGCCACTAAATTAGATTTGAAGAGTCGGACTCCTATTTTTTAGGCATATACCTCACTTTTAAATCAATTTATTGCTGACTCTGTATATACCTTCCATGGGAGGGCAAGGAGTGATCACTACCATTGCTTAATCTTTCTGCAGACTAAGTAAAGATTCCAAATGTGTATAAATTAGTGGCTCCTTGGAGAATCCCAAGAGTGGCACTATTGTAGCAACAATAAATTCATTTATTTTGAGTTCTTCATTAGTGCATTGATAGTATATTGTTTATCCCATACAATACCTCAATAGTGTATGATCAAATTACAGTTAAGCCTGTCATAATATTTTGACTTACCCTCTTTTAGAGGAAAACTAGAGTGCGTGTCAAGCTTGCACATCACAATTGTATCATGCAAAGTTTACCTGGGTTAAGTTTTGTGGATCTAAGCAGCAATATACCTGTTGGAATTCAAGAGACAAAAAAACTACAAATTGGGAAAGAGGTTTCACAGTTAACCTAGATTTCACATTATGGTTGGATTCGGTTTGTTGGCAAGATGTTGGATACCCCAACTTCATTTTTATGACTGAGTGCAAGATCGAATCCTTTGACATATTCCTCACTCAATTTTCATTAAGTGATGCGCTTTATCATAAGTGTTGCATACCTATAAAATTTACTATAGTTGTTCTTGAGTCTTTAGAGGTGGTTAGCTTTTCAAAGCACACATGTACAAGAAGAGGAGAAATACTATGCCCATCTAATTTGAAGTTATTTACCTGTTAATAGGGTGTTCCCATTCATAAACTTGATGAATCACTCTACTTCTTTCTAGTGAAAAACTTTGGGACTTGCCATGAATCGTGAGAAAACTCCAACCCCAAAACTATAAATTTCTTATTAAAATCTATACCCAATAGATTAGAATCTACACAAGGAGAACTCCAAAGAACTTGCAATCGACTTGTACGATGCTATTAAGATTTTCTTTATTTATTCGCATCCTTGGTCTGTGACATAAAGATGCAAGAGGCTACCTTGCATTTTCTATATTAACACACCTAAAAAATAATAAAGTATGCCCAAAAATATCATTTAAAATTATCTAGGTAGCTCACGTTTTGGTTTTTCAATGATTGAAGTTGTTACCTATATTAATGAGAACTTCTACAACTGATACCATAGTGAAAATATATGTTATAGTTTTATCTGTGTTTCTTTGAAGGTGTTTCTCCTTCAACAATACTTCATCTTAGTAGATAATTTTGGTCTGCACCTTTAGTATATGCATGCAGCCTTGGGATGCATGTTTTAGATTATAGTTTTCCTATGAGGTTGTAGCCGTGATGAAAGAAGTGCATTGATTTTAGGCATATATAGTATGCTTTTATAGTTTGACTTAGATGCTCACTTTTCTTAATTTAGGTGTTTTTCTTAGTTCTATTTTCTGCACAGATTTATCTTCAAGAAAAGTGCACAATAGAGAAGTGTTCTATATTTTGAGCAGGGGACACACTTCTAGGTAGGACGTACTCTATTCTAGGAATCCTTTTCCATGCAGGTTAGGTTCTTTATCTGAGAATCCCAAGAGGTGCTAATGTAGCAATAAGAAATTCATTTGTTTTGAGTTCTTCATTAGTGCATTGATAGTATATTGTTTATTCCATGCAATACCTCAATATTGTATACAACCATATTTAGTATGCTTTTATAGTTTATGCTCACTTTTTATAATTTAGGTTTTGCTCTTATTTTTACTTTATGCACACATTTATCTTTAAGAAAAGTGCACAGTAGAGAAGGGTTTTATATTTTGAGTAGGAGGCACACTTCTAGGTAGGAGGTACTCTATTCCAGGAAGCTTTTGCCATTCATGTTAGGTGCTTTATCCGAGAATCCCAAGAGGCACTATTGTAGTAAGAAATTCATTTATTTTGAGTTCTTCATTAGTGCATTGATAGTATATTGTTTATTCCATGCAATACCTCAATATTGTATGATCAAATTATAGTTTAGATTGTCATAATATTTCGACTTACCCTCTTTTAGAGGGAAACTAGAGTGTGTGACAAGCTTGCACGTCACAATTGTATCATGCAGAGTTTACCTGGCATGATTTTTGTGGATCTAAGCAGCCATATACCTATTGGAATTCAAGAGGGAACAATACTACAAAGTGGGAAAGAGGTTTCACAGTTAACCTGCCTTTCACATTATGGTTGGAGTTGGTTTGTTGGAAAGATGTTGGATACCCCAACTTCCTTTCTATGACTGAGTGCAATATTGAATCCTTCGACATATTCCTCACTCAATTATAATTAAGCAATGGGTATTCTCAAAAGTGTTGCACATCTATAAACTTTACTAGAGTTTTTATTGAGTCTTTGGATGTTGTTATCTTTTCAAAGCGCACACGTACAAGAAGAAGAGAAAGAATATGCCTAACTAATTTCAAGTTATCTTCCTGCTAATAGGGTGTTCCCTTCCATAAACCTGGCGACTCACTCTACTTCTTTCTAGTGAAAAAATTTGGGACTTTTCATGAATTGTGAGACAATTTCAACCCCATAACTATCAATTTCTTATTTAAAGTTATACCCACTAGATTAGAACCCGCACAAGGAGAATTCCATTCCCGTTTCAAAATAACTTGCAATTGAATTATATCATGTTATTTAATATTTTATGTATTTCTTCGCATCCTTGGCCTGTGACATAAAGATGCAACAAGTTACCTTGCATTTTCTATACTAACACTCCTAAACAATAATAAAGTATGCTCAAATCTGTCATTTCAAATTATCTATGCATCTCACCTTTTGTTTTATCAATTATCAAAGTTGTTACCTATATTGATGAGATCATCAAAAACCGAGGCCACGGTGACAATATATGTTATATTTTTATCTGCATGGCACGAAAGGTGTTTTTCCTTCAGCAACACTACAATACATTGTAGTTTCCATTCAGCGGAGAAGTGTACCCAGTGGCAGCCTTGGTCTATGTGAAAATGGGTTTAATTCACAATAGACTTTATATATTATTTTGAAGGTGTTTCTCCTTCAATAGTACTTCATCTCAGCAGATCCTTTCAATCTCCACCTTCAGAAAATGCATATAGCCTTGGGGTACATTCTATAGGTTCTAGTTTTGTTGTGAGGGTATAGCAATGATGAAAGAATCACATCAATTTTAGGCATCTTATTGTTGTTGTATGAAAGCATGCTTGTCTAGTGTTTCCCAAACTTATATAGAGTCATATTTATTATGCTTTTATAGTTTAACTTAGATGCTTACTTTTCTTAATTTAGGTGTTTTTCTTAGTACTTATTTATTCACAGATTTATCTTTAAGAAAAGTGCACAGTAGAGAAGGGTTCTATATTTTGAGCAGGGGGCACTCTTCTAGGTAGGAGGTACTCTATTCTAGGGAGCTTTTGTCATGCATGTTAGGTGCTTTATCTTAGACAGAGTTCCAAGTCCTTGCCTCCTTGACAAAGTCCCTGCCAGACAAGACACCAGTGGATAGAGTTCCAAGTCCCTAAATTTTCCAAAAACCCACCTGACCCTAGCTATCTAGCCTAAAATCCTTTACATTCCAGTCATCTCTTGGCTATGATTTCATAGAGAGAGTCCTCTCTGGTTTGGTAAGGCTAGCTACCAAACTAAAAGCTTGGTCTATGGTTACCTCCATTGATCTCTTCATCAGCTTGGGACATTATGGAGGACAACAGAGGGCATGACAAATAGGGAGCTCCAAGGTGTTATAGTGAATGTAAGGTTCCCAAGTCATGGAAAAATGAAATGCTAGTTGTGAGGTCATGACTGCCAAGTTGTGTTAGAGAATGCTAGGGCATGCTAAGATGTGCCAAAAAGTATGAAGACATGCCAAACAAGCTAAGATGTGCCAAGCACTAAGGCATGCTAAGATGTACAAGCGTTCCAAGTCTCTACCTCCTCTTCTTCCATATGATATCGATTTATGACATTTACTTTGCAATATTTGGTGCATTTAATAGTTATAGGTCATTTATAGGTTATAAATGTCTTCAGATTTTCACTTCTAATTGAGTATTCAACTAAGCATATTGATTCTCTTATACATTCCCTCCACCCAATTTTCATAATTTCAATAACCATTAGGTAGGGACCTACATCTTCGATGTTACTTTGCTTGTTTAGTAAAATATTGCTGAGACTTTAATTTATTGAAAGTTGTAGAATTTACAATTTATGAAGTTTCAAGGTCTAATTTTAAAAAATATAATTCTCTAAAGGGTGCTATCTCAATGGAAGAGCTCCTACTTTACAAGCAGTAGGTTGGTGGTTCGATTCCATCGTGCCCTGACATCCATATGGAATAGCGACGATCAATTTTTGGTGAGGGAGGCTCTTTTGATCATCACCAATGAGCTTTGGTGACATTTTTCGACCCTCACAAAAAATATGAAATGGTGATAGTCAATGAACGCCACCATATATATGCATCAATAGTGACGACCCTCAAAGGTTTGTAACCATACATAGTTGTTGTTGATATGAAATGGTGACGGTCATTTTCTGTCATTATAGCCATTATTCGTGATGGACATTGAATGTCACCAAAACACCTATACTTCTAGCAATGCGGATTTTGGTGACAGTCAATGAACGTCACCATATATATGCACCAATAGTGACAACCATTAAAGATCCATCACAATAAATCATTATTGTTCATATGAAATGGTGACGGTGACTATCTGTCGTTATAATAAATATTCGTGATGGACCTTGAATGTCACCATAACATCTATACTTTTGGCAACACCACCTTTGGTGACATTCAATTTTTGGTGACTGAGGCTATGGCCTATCCCATTGCTCATATGCAATGGTGACGGTTGCTATCCATCATAATAAATCATTATTGGTGACGAAATTTAAATGTCACTACAACACCTATACTTTTGGTGATGCCACCTTTGGTGACGTTCAATTTTTGGTGATGGAATCTATGGTCCATCGCCATTGCTCATATGAAATGGCGATAGTTGTTATCCGTCATTATAAATAATTATTGGTGATCTTTTGGCGACCCACCTTGGTGACATTCAGTTTTTGGTGAAGAATGCTCTTTTGACTATCACCTATGAGCTTATGGTGATATTTTTCAACCCTCACCAATGTCCTTTTTTCTTGTAGTGTGTGATATAGACTAACCTTATGATCTAACAGATTTTTTGATGCGTGACAGTATTATAGACAGGTCAATAACATGAATGAAGATGACTAAAGTGGCTTCCTATTCAGGGAGAGAATCCCTCCGTAAGATCCTTACTCCTATTATCATTTACATTATATGTATATTCTTTAATGTTGAAGCATGATTTATGGACATGAATAGACAAATATCTAACATTGTTGATCTGCAAGAAAGTTCTGATCCAAGAAGTTATATTTTTCCCTTACTCTAAGCCTCAATCACCAAAAAACAAGCTTATAGGTGTGACTATAGCCTTGCATTCGCATGAAAGTAAGGTCAAGGGCGTAACTGTAGTCTCCCAACCACTTGTAGGGAAGGCCTATGGATGCAATTACGTCTGTTGAAAACAAAAATGAATTTTTTTGCATGAAATCAGATGTTCATCTTAAGAATGCCACTCCTACAAATGTGGAGTTGACAAAAGAAAGATATGTGAGAAGGAAAGTTTACTATAATATGAATATATAAGTTGAACTTGTGCTTACAAGTGATTGGAACATGCATATGGATATGTCATAATGGTTGAAGTTTATGCTACAAGCATTTAACATGATTTGGTTATTTAATATGGATAAGCAGTGTTTGGAGTTTTGACATGAGATGACTTAGAACTTTGACTAGATGTTGAAAAATATTTTGGGGCTATAGATCCCTCTATGGTAACAAATTTGGATTTGAATTGATATCTAATTATTTTAATTGATGACTAATTATTTATTTGATGTGGGAATAGTGACTTTTAGTAGCTAATATGGGTATCTAATAATGGTTTTGTATTGGCCTCCTTGTTCCTAGAAAAATGGGTTGAAGTATTGATAATTGTAATTAAGTGTGAAGTAATATGACAATGAATGGATGGAACCTGCATAACTTATTCTTGGCATATGCATTTACATCTAATTATTTATATTATGATCACAAGGATGACTTGATGAAGTTTTGATTGATATTTCATGGTAGATGACAACTTGTTGGCATGATAATATATGAAGTCATAACTTGATGAGATATCTACATGTCACTTGGTCTAAAGTATCTCATGTTTTGATATTGTGATGATTTCAATATTGATTCTGATATGGCATATAAACTTTGATAAGATGACTTATTCTATTTGTTTGTACAAGATTTAGCATATTGGCTTGGAAAAGTGTTATGTTTGTAGAGAGCATTATATGAAGCAAGCTCCTTGATATTGATGTGTCTGCATTGATATTTATTTGATGAAGTTAGGATGATCTATTGTTCCAAACCTCTACTCCAAAAGTGTTTCAAGGTATGATTTTAAATTTGATTTTGATTTTATATGTTGACGATTTACTATTGATAGGTAATGAGCCTTTGATGATCTAAGTAAGAGAGAGATGGCTTCTAAATCTTGGCATGGTGAGTCAATTTCTCAAGTTGGGAAAAGATAATTTATATTGAGAAGCTATTGAAGAAGTATTGGAAACTGGAAATGAAAATCCTTGGACATTCCGATTAAATTTTAAGATGTTGTGAAGAGATATTGTTGAACTCAACTTGGCAACCAACATTTGATTGAAGCATTGATGTTCCATTTTGAACACCTGTATATATATATATATATATATATATATATATATATATATATATTATATATATATATGCTAGCATGGCTAGCTATGTGGCAAGATGAAGAAGCTCCTTGGAGAGTCATCAAAGCAGGATCTGGATATGACATGGATACATTATGATGACAAAGAGTGGGAAAATTTTGGCAAAGAATATTGCATGTAGTTGGGACTAATTTACCTTCATATATTAAGACAATCGTAATGTGTGAGACAATATTAGGCTTGTGGTTGGAACCTCCTTGAGAGGTAGGATGACTATGGTATCCTTTTTGCGACATCTATATATATGTGTGTGTGTGTGTGTGTGTGTGTGTGTGTGTGTGTGTGTGTGTTCTAATATTTTGATTTCCTATATGAACAAGAGACAAATTCTATTGAGACATGATGATTACCAAACATGAGAACAATGATATGCTTCTAATATACAAAGAATAGGATTGATCGAGAACATCGAGCCAACTCTTCCCCCCTCTCTGAGCTCCAAGGGTGAGGAACTGAGATAGAGGGCTCCTAGGGTTGAGGGAAATCTGGACAATAGGGTATCACCTCTATTTGTTACCCATGGGGTTGGAGTAGCAGCTCATCCTATCTTGGTATTTGTAGAGTATACCCAAGTTGGCATCATACCCACAAGAAAGGGTTGTTGGGATTGTCCCTCCTCGTCTGGCCAACGAGTTGAGGAGGCTTGGAGGCATGTGATCCTAACTATTGGTAGGTTGGGCATCTTGTCCAATCTCATATTATGATGCAGGTGTTCTACCACATGACTATTGAGATTCGTTTCTTGGGAAGATCAGTAGGAAATAGGATGGGTTGAGAAGTAGCTCCCTACATCACCTGTTGCTCGATATGGAGTCATAGTAGTAGCTCCCCCATGAGATTCTAGGTTGAGATATACTCCTTGATGTGGTTATAGGTTGAGATATGCTACCTGATGATATCCTCTTCGATAATGATGCGGGTCATAATATGACTCCCCACCAATATTTTCGTGTAGTAGCCCACTAGCAAGGAATCTAGGTAGTAGCCCGATGGACAGAGGATAGTAGATTGAGCTCCCCTCTAGTCTAAAAATTCTCCTTCTTTTAGGTTCAAGAATGTTCAACAAATGAGTAGGTACAATCAAGAGATAAACATGCATGAGAAAGAGATGAATTGTGATGATCAATGATTATCTAAAATAATGAGATACTTGAGATTGATGACAATATACATGTGACATGATGCAGTGGAATTCTCCCTAGTTGAGAGGGAGTGTTAAAAATATAAAATAGTGGTCAAATTCCAATTTGTACATATCACCTTATGCAAATAATGATTTCATATAATTCCTCTTTTCAATAGGACTAAAATCAACCTAAAGATCACTCAAAATGGATAAGGGAAAATATACTTATGAAGAAAAGCCCACATGTGCATATTTGACAAGGTTGGTCCTAAAGCAACGTGGACAAACTTGGAAGGCTATAAATGTAAGTGACCTCTACCTCATTTAAAAAATATTACGAGACACTCTTCTATCTTTATTTTTTTCTCACATGGGTCTGAGGCTCATTTGCGGAGGATTAGGTTCACTCTGAGGTCAAATTGTAGGGTCCAAAGCTACATCTCAGATTTAGGGTTTTGGGCAACAGTCACAGGCACAAAATAGGAAGTGGTTGACCACATTTTCTTGCTCAAAATATCATCCATAGGACTGGATCATTCCAGTCACATGAAAATCTCTCCATCCATGTGACTGGGAGTTACAGTTTCATAATCTCAGTTGTAGAATCCAGTCGCTCCCATGCCAGGGTTCAGGGTGTGACTAGGATACTATAGTCACTCGCATGAATCATCCTCTATATGAATGGAACCTAAATTATGCAATCTCGACTGTCTAAATATTTTCCTTAGTGACCAAAGGGTTTGGTAGTTGACTATAGATAGTGATAGTTCATTACAGACTTCAGAATTAGATTTTTGAGTATAAGATTTTTTGTGTTCATTTCATGAATGTTGTAGTAATTTTTTCTAGATAGTTATATGGATGAAGATATGGATCATTGTACTCTCTTTTACTAAATCATTTGATTATCATCTAATAAGAAGAATAATTTGAAAGGGCTTTGCCCATAGTTGGGTTTTCCCTTGTCTCCGACCAATCCTGGTGTCTCTATGTGTGAATGATTTTCTTCTATTATGCCTTTATGTTTCGCTACATTGATGATGGTGATATTGTTATTTATACATAGTTGCATATGCTACTGAATAATGATGTTAATCTAAATAATATTATGATGTTATGCGGTGAACCTAATGTGTTAATGAAGAAATTCAATTATCAAATCAAAGAACAATATAGCCCTATGAAAAATTAACATAGCTAAGCTCTAGGAATATGACATGGAGGTCAAACCTACAAATCTTGTGAGAGGTAAAGGGTTGGATAAGCTATTCACTGAGCCAAACTATACAACACTTGATATGTGCACCAATGAAGATCTTTACAATATATATGGAGAGGAGAATCCATAAGAACCTCCTTCTTTCAACAAAGAGAACCCAAAATAACCTCTTCATCCTGGAGGAGAGACTCAATAAGAACCTCTCATTCTAATAGGAATGAATCCACAAGAACCATTCCCAAAGGACCTTTCAAAATTTTAGAATTCCACTTGGTATCAGGACATAGTATTCTTGTTTCATAATTTACAATGTCCACTCAAGATGCCCAAAGCCAAATACATATCCATGAAATTGAGAGAAATCAAGTATTGCATTATAGATTAAGGCTTATACTAGAAGGACACCACCATCATCCTACTGACTTGTGTTATTGAAGATAAAACCTAGGAGATTATTTTAGAATTTCACAGTGGGGTATGGAAATGTCATCAAGAATGGAAGGTCACAACATTAAAGATTTTTAGAGTTGGATATTATTGTCCCTCTCTTTTCAAATATATGAGCACTATTGTCAGAGCTTGTTGAAAATGTTATATGTTTGCAAGAAAGTAGAAGTTGAAATATTTACCATTGAATCCTATCAAGGTTCAAGCTCCATTTCATAAGTGGGGATTATACTTAATTAGAGAGATACACCCTAACTCAAGTGGTCAACATAGGTACATCCTTATGACCATCGATTATTTCACCAAGTGGGTGGAAGTTATTCTGACACAGAAGGTTGATGAGAAATTCATTATCACATTCCTTAAAGATTAGATTAGCTTGATATTTGGTTGTCCTAGAAGGTTGCTCTCAGATAACGCTTAGGCTTTCAAATAATCCAAGATGATGCAGCTATACTATGACTACAACATAGAATTTGAGATTCCATAGCTTATTACCCTTAGGAAAATGGATTAGTAGAGTCTTCCAACAAAAATATTATAAGGATAATAAAAAGGATGTTGGACAAAAACAAAAAGAGTTAGGATGTCAATCTCAAATACACACTTTGGGCAGACTAAATCAACACTAAGAGAGCTATCATAACTTCTTCCTATCAATTAGTATATGGTACAAATGTTATTTTTCCCTTGAATATCATCTTACCAGTGATGAAATTGTTGCAAGGGGAGGCACCAAACACCAGTTCAATGCATAAAATGATCTATCAACTAACATAATTATAGAAATGAAGAGAAGGAGTACTAAGCAAGATTGAAGCCTATCAACAGAAGATGAAAGTTATTTTTGATAGAAGAGAAAAGGAAAAAAATTTGCAAGCAGGAGATTTAGTGTTGAAATGGGACTCAATCTGAGCCAACAAAGGAAAGCATGGTAAATTTGATAATATTTGGATTTTTTCATTATGCAAGAGGTCTAGGAAAATAAAACTTATCATCTTGAGACTCTCGATAGATAATTCCTTGGGAATCCTATCAATGTTAGGCTTCTAAATAATTTCTTCACTTAACTACTTCCCAACCGAAAAAAATTAAAAAAATAAATAAAATAAAAATTAAAAAATGTTGATTTCAAGAATTTTATTTCCAAGATTTTTTTTTGTCAATATTCTACTTTTCATTTTTCAACAAAAGTTACAAGGGAGGAAATAAGTATATTAAACAAGACTTCATAACCGAATAAAG
Source organism: Pinus taeda (assembly GCA_000404065.3). Lineage (NCBI taxonomy): Eukaryota > Viridiplantae > Streptophyta > Pinopsida > Pinales > Pinaceae > Pinus > Pinus taeda. The sequence goes on along the minus strand of APFE030287310.1, from coordinate 21,585 downwards.
GAACTAGACCTGTGAGTTCTCAACAGGCCATAAGGGTCTGTTATCCCCCATGGAGCCAATGTCGGTGCCAAAGTACACCACCCTTGAAAATTTCTCTTCAAGACTTCTCAAGACCAAAAGGGAGTTTTCAGGGTTGAACTGTTGAGAAGAAGGTTAAAGTATTCTAGTTGAAAAATAGTCAAGGAAAAAATCCCTTCCTAACAGGTGTCAGTGAGTGACCATCAACATGGTGTTGGAAGGAAGGTGCCTAAACAAAAAAATGGGTTCAAAATGGTAAGGCACCAAATGGTGGAGTTTCCCAGTGTGCAGGGTGATTCGATTACCCACATGTCTCCACACCATGGACATGCCCAAACTTTAATATAGTAGAGGGGTGAAGAGAGGGCCATGTAGCGAACTCTCCCACCCCCCGCACAAGTCAAGAAATTTCAATGACAGGTTCCCCAACCACATGAATGGGAGCCACGTGGACCTCCACATGGACATTAGATGCATCTTGAACCTTCCATGTCACACATCCCTCTACGTAGGGATCCCACATCAGTTCCCATGCATGTTAATCTAGATCCACTCAACTTGCCACGTAGTGCTCACCATGTCTCCTATGCACACATTAACTTGTCCACATGGCATGATCCACCTCTTGATTACATCATCATGATATTAGCATGATGTCATTTGAATTTTGTTCCCAATATGGTATTTCCATGTTCTAAGGTGAATTTATGTTATAAAAATGTAAAAAAACTCATTTTATCGTCATTTTGTTTGACTCGTCTTTCTAACTTTGCACACCTGTGGAGTTAGTTTATTAATTCCCAAGCTATTTGAGTTCAAATTCAAACATTTAAACTAAAATTATGCCTTATATCCATGAATTATACCTCTTAAAGCCTCATTCTAATAGCATTAGGATGAATTTGAGATCTAGAGGCAAACCCTAGGTTCTTTTCATGAAGAAACATGCATGCGCATTGAAAAAATCCATCTCACAACAAGAAAACCTCTCAATTTGTCCGAATAACCTTATAATAACATTCAAAAGCTCAATTCAGCTAAACACTTGCTAAATTCCAACTCAAATAATTCAAAGCCCTAAATTCGACTACTCATGCACGTTGGCTAATATACAGTTCAAATTGAAAAGATTCTCCCTCTACCTCATTGAACTGTCTCCTTTAGCCACATGGCACCTATCATTGGTTGTTTGATCCATTTAAGAATATCCCTTTTATCTTTTCTCCCTTTTATGTTTTCAATAAGTTTCTCTTTCTAATGGCCTCTTCATCTACCAAAAGATCTACTTATTTCCAAATGAAAGAGAAAATCAAAGAACCATATTTTTATGATGGAGATTCATATATTCGGGCCCTTTGATAACCAATTATGATATGAGAAAAGTTTTTCAAGTGGTTCAAAATAATTGTGATTTCATAGGAGACCACAGTAGCCTATCTGCATCGAACTTGGTCTTAGCAGTGGTGCCACAAGTATATCATTTTCCATATATGGTAACCTACTGTGTAAGCTAGTATTTTCCATATCAAAGAGTCATTTTCTCATCTCAAGATGGCAAGGAAATAACAAAAAAAAACATCAGATGTTATTGTTGACATGCTCTCTTTCCCAAACAGAACATAATTATATAGGTTAGACAAAGAGACAATTGAAAACAAATGGAATTTTCTTGCCCCATAAGTCAAGTGACAAATGGTCAAAAATTATGTCAAAGAGGGAATGGATGCACCTTCTAGTCATCCTCCTTACCATATCACATATTTTGATTCTATGCCAAATTTTATTTTTTCCATGGTCACCCAAGTTCTTGGTCTCGACAAGAATGTCTAAATAACCAAGATAGTTTTAGGATTCTTAGCCTCCTTGTGTCATCTAGCCACCAAAACCTATACCAAGTTTGATTTTCTATCATTTTTGTCTCATAAAATCCATTCCAAAATGATAAAATTTAGTGAGTGGAGGTATTTCTAATACCAAGCCTATATAGTCCACTTGTTCATCCACCAATAGTATTCTCACTTAGAACACTAAAGCTCAAGATGGTGAATGCACATAATGATTTTTTACTAGTATATGAGTGGCTACCAATGGTCAAAAAACCTGAAAATAAGTAAGGTTTCTTGAATTATATATCCTCTTTTATTTCATTCTTGTATACCCATCTTCATGGTCAACCGTTACCAAAAGCCCCTCCATTCCTCAAGGAAAAGTTTCAATTTACCCTAGACACCCAAGTAGGTGATTGGTAACTCTTGAAAGAATACACAGCGATAAGAGTATATGGGTTTTAAGGGAATACATACTAGCTACCAAAATGATTGACTCATGCATATTTGCATTGGAGTACATCAATCAGATATTCAGTAGTGACAATGTGCACTTCACTTCCAAGAAGGAAACATTCACTTTCCAGCTTTCTCACAAGGTGGGACCATTTGTAGTTAATTCAAGGAATTCTTTAGAACTTGTGGAGAATATATTAGAGGGTTTTGATTTCCCAAAAGTAGGAGTCTAGAATTACAATCATCATAATATCATTTATGAGATGAGAAGAGATAAATACCAGGAAAATCACAAGCATGACCCAAATCCCATAGTAGAAGATTGTACCAACAAGTCTACTTGGGAAGAAGTGAAGGTCATTTTGCATCTGGTTGAATCAGACATTTCCCACCTCTCAAGGAGGAAAAGAGCTACTTTGGAACCCATGTATGTTGATGAAGGAGAGGAGCCTAGATCTAAGAATTCCAAGGTTGGAAAAGTGGCAGGGGATGATGATGATGAGGATGATGATGAGACAAAGTCACAAGTTCTAGTACTATACATCAACTAGCTAGAAACCCCATTAAAGGAATCTTTCTCTATTGTCACACAATAGTTTGCACCTCCTGCACTTCCCTGTGACAGACTCTGAAGTGCCCGAAACATGACCATTATGCATTATACTCATTCATGTATATAGCTCAGATCCCTCCTAAGACATTGATTGGAAAATTCCTTGAGCTTTCCCTGAAGAAATAGCTCTAAAACTCTAAATTGAGAATCATCACACTTATAAGGCTTAAAATGGAAATGGTCGCATGTTTCACTGTATTTGACTGGTGATGGCATCGCTCTGTTCCCTTGCATACCCATGATGATCCCAAAAAGGTAACTTTCCCAAAGAGGATGAGAAGCTTCGTGATCTACAAGCTTCCAGAGTGACAAGATGGAGGTTGTTTGGCATAAATGAGGTCGAATCCTACCAACTTGGCATCTTCATGTTATCCCTAAGAGCTACCTCCTTGAGATGAGGGCCTAGTACTATCTTTGGAGAGGTCCTAACTCCATTTTTCATCCTATAAATTCATCCTCTCCCATTCCCAAATGGTTGGTCTATGTCTATTTGCATCCTTATGCTAAAATTTGTGCCTAGATGATATTCATTTAACCTGGAGAAGGAGCGCTTGGAAAGTTCTTGGCTTGGACTTGGATTAGCACTCAAGGAGAGCCTGTCAACATTAAGGCTTTGGTTGTAATCTTCCCTTTGTTTCCTAATAATACACAACTGCTGGTTCATCTTCTCAAAATGTAGATGTTCATGTATCATTTAGCTTGACATTCCTTGATCAGTTAAGTAGGTTGCTATTGGATTTGCTACTTGTTTTGGAATGCCTTGTTGTGTCTTGATCACTTGTGTAGGTGCATAAATACTAAGAGAAGCAGGAACAAGCCCATGATACAAGCAGTCTAGGATCCTCAACGAACGAGATCGGAATAGCATCAGAATGAGGTAGGCCATCTCCTTCGTTCTTCTTTTCAATTGTAATCTAGGAAGATGTCTAGCTAATTGTCACTTCAATTGTTAGACCCACTCATTGGGTTAGAGGGATCGTCTCTGTCCAAAGAGAGGATTTACCTTGACAACAAAATGGTGACTCCACTGGGGATCCTATGATCCTTTCCTTTCAATTACTCAGCTTGTCTTTTGACGAGTTTGATCAACCATCCATTCCCAGACTTCATTGCTTGTTTATAGCCAGTTTCACTTTCTGGTAAATTCCTTAAGGTTGTTGATTTGAGTTGTTCGTGAAGATTTTGTGTTTTTTCTTTGTTTTTCTCACCCATCACATTTTTTCCCTTACAGTCATGATGATATCGCAGATGTGTTGATTACAGTAGTGATGAACATTGATTTTCTCTTAACAAGTGCGATGATAGTAGAAGTTAAGGAAATTTAGGGTTTGTCTTCTTATTTCTAGTTCTTTTTAACTTCTCCCAGTGATTTACCAGTGTGATTTTAATTGAATCTTTTCTTCTCTAGTTGCAATTGCCTCTTAACTTGGTTTAAGTATGTTTGAAGTTTTAATAGCCTTTTAGGGTTTCTATATCTTCTAGGTCATCCTTCATCCTCTCATTGGTCTTCTCATTAGAGAGAAATTACATGTGTTAAAGAGTCTTTTGTGTGTTTCAGCGTCCTCTGCAAATCACTTTTGGTTCTTGAGTCTTAAGTTGTTTTCATTAGTGTCAGATTGAATAGTGCCTGTGAAAGTCTCTTAAGTTCCATTTGAAAAACAATAGATTACAAATTGATTGTCTCATTTGAATCGAAAGGAAGTATTTCCTTTGAGTTTGTGTTTCAAAAAGCGAAAGTGTAAGTGTTTATCTCTTAATAATCTTTCAAAGTATTTGTTGCATTCAAAATAATTAATGTGAAAGAAATTTTCATGATTATTGAGGTTGTTGGCATTCTCTTTTGATTTTGAACTATATTACATTGATTGCATTAAAGTGAAAAAGAAATCATCATTATATCTTAAGGTAGTTCGCTTTAAGGTTTTTGTTTTGGCATTGAATTTGCTTTTAATATGAAAGATTAGATTTGATGTTTTACATTTAGCATTTTAAAATTATCATTTATGCATTGTTTCTTGTTTGATGCATGATTTGAGTGTTTCTCTTCCCTACATAGGTATCTTTCATCTAATGAAAGGATTTCAATTTCATCATTTAGTTGCATTTTAGGAACAAGTGACATTGTTTAGGCCTTGAAATCAAAACATAATTTCAAGATCAACTTTAAAATATATTAATTAATCTAAGGAGCATTTGAAACATTAACGTTCATACTTAGTGGTCTAGGTTAGAGACGTATTCCAGTGTCTTTAAAACTTAGCAGCTGTCGTTCGCTTTTACATTAAACAGTGCTAGCACGGACTTATGCTTTGTGTACCATCGAGAATATAAAGGCAGACCCTCATAGGTTGAAAAAATTTATTCATAGGAAGCCGAGTCTACCACCCTCTAAACATGATACATCAAACACACCATTTGGGGAGATTGTCTGCACATATGTCAATTCCTTGGTAACTTTATTCATTGAGGTGTATATTGCAGATCATGGTGATTTGGGACTCCTTTTGCCTAGAGTTACCAGAGTGGTCATTTCAATATTTTCCGACTCTTTAAATTTTAAAAGATCATCGAGAACTTATCCTTTCAAGCTTGCTAAACCATCGAAAGTGACTAGAGTCGCCTTTTCTTCCGTTTCTCGACTCTTAAAAGATGAAAGGGAAAGTTTTTATTTCTAAAATAACTGTGCACGATAAACATGTCGAACCCAAGTAGTTGCTTATTGAACCAATATTGAGAAATTCCTATTAATTTCAAGATTGTTAATAAATCCCTCAATGAATCTCCTTTCATTTTTTGCTCTTGAAGAGGAAGTCATCGTGGCTGACCCATTGAGTTCATCTCACAATTCCCCTTCATTGTTTAATACTAAAGGGTCCTCCCAAGGAGTTCATCTGGAGCTTCCTCAGTCACTTGAAGATCAAGGTTTTGAACTTGGGATTATTCCAAGTATCTAACCCCTATGTTCTTTTACACCTCCATCAGATTCCTAGTCACCTCAAGAATCTAATCATAAGACACTAGACAATCCCATTTAGACCCCTGAGAGTCCACAGAGGCTTGTTATTCATCCGTCGGATCCATTATTTGATTTTATTGTAATATCTCCTCAGCATCCTTATAGTCCTTATGATTGTCTTGTTATTCCTTTGGAGTTATCTCCTTGCACATCTCAAGTTCCTCGTCACTAGTTATTTCCATCTATGGAGTCAGAGGGTGAAATACCAACCTATTCTCCAAGTCATTGAGAAGTTTTCGCTACCCATACTTCTCATATCGATGATGAACAAGGGTATGAATTTCATCCAAAAGTTTTCCTTTTACACAAAGAGTCCCATCTCTCACCCTTCCTGAAACTAGTGGACCCATGTTTCCACCTGGTTATACAATATTAGCTCAGTTAGTTTTGGGTACTCCTAGTGCTTCATCATTGTGTCAAATGTTGGAAATAATACTGAGAGGGGGGGGGGGGTGAATCAGTATTATCAAGTTCTTTTAATAAATATTCCTTATTTACACTTTGAATTATCTTTGCATGTCAGTACCATAAAATAATGAGCATAAACAAGGAAAACAGATAGTCACACCAAAGAACACCAGATGTAAGGTGGAAATCCAATGTGGGTGAAAACCACCTGCTGCAATATGCCTCTATCTTCTTTCAATTAGAAACTTCTTTTACAATGATTTTGTACTCGTGCAGTCCTTTACCAGTACACAGGCTACAACCTACAGAGAGCTACAATTCTCTCTCGTTTTCCAGTCTCTGCTGGAAGGGAGCTACAACCCCCTACTTCTTTTCTTTCAAGGACCACTTTTCATAAATTTTCAAACTAGATCCATAAACATCAAGAGATCATTCAAGTACAAGTACAATCACCCCAACAACTGCAGTAACCAGATCAACAGTAACAGTAAACTAAACCCAGAACCCCTTATCAATAGAAAATATTCAGCCAAAAAGAGGTCTTAAGACAGATACGTAGTTTTTCTTCCTCTGGTCTGCATGCATACGCACTTCACCTTCTACTCCCCTGCGTGTACCCGCAGAGACCCCTCTGCTTCACCGCATACCCATGCATTGTTTCTTCAATAACGCTGCGTACTGTTACTATAGGCATGCACCCACAGATACTATCGTGACGCGTACTTCTACTGTAGCCACGCACCCACAAATGTTATCGCGTTGCGTACCTACGCACCTACAGCTTCTGGAGCGCCGCGTACCTTCCCTGTGCCTACGCACCTGAACCTCTGTCGCACTGCATACCCACGCAATATGCCTTCTTCTGCTCTGCGTACCCACGCACTTCTCCTTCTTCTTCTCTGCGTACCCACGCACTTGCGTCGTTAATCACCTACATACCTATGATTAGGGCTGAAATGGCAGTCTCCCAGTGTGATACCGATAGTCAGATACTCAGATCTGATCATGCGCTCAAGAGATCACCCTTCATAGATTTGCCTTTAACTTCACTTTTATATAGATCAAGATTTTGAAACAATAGCCCAATATTTCTGATCTTAAGATATTCAATTTGCAATAGATACTTAGCCAAGTGATCTCCTTTGCTTTATATAGGCAATCTCTTCCTAAAATCATGGATCAATACCATAGATAACCAATACAAGGGGCCCAAAAACATGGGGCTTTAATAATAATAATATAAAGCAATACCACGGGCCAAAACCATAGGATCAAGAACGATGGGCTAAATACCACGAGCCAAACATAAGAAACCCCACGGGAGCGCGCTTTACTACCTTGAAGTGTGTGCACTAGGGTCCGCACCTTCTGAACGAGTAATCGGCGGGTATGACCGCACCTCCTATATGGTTAACCTGCGGGTCCGCACCTTTTGAACCATTCACCTGCGAGTCTCTTAATTTCCATTATTTTGAGAGCCTGAACAGACCATTGCCACTTGAGTGAGTTGCCATCAAGTACAACACCTGTA
>APFE030287301.1:0-10610 GCA_000404065.3 Pinus taeda | reverse complement strand
GGAGTTGCCCCTCCCATTCTATACGGTTATTTGCAATTGTTGTTCGGTTTAATTGCACATGAAATGTTAAGAATGGTTTATGATGAATTATGAAGATTAATGCTTTTCTGTGGCTATAAGTTAACGGTTAAATCATGTTTATATCGGTTGAGGCGTAGTCCATATGCATAGTTATTGAGTAAATAGTATGCACGGTGGTGTCGCACCCGCCCAATAAGAAAAAAAAGATTGGGGGCGTGACCCCTGGGCTCCGCGCGTGCCCGCTATAACGTGTCACCAAGGTAAGTCCGAGGGATTTGAACTTGTGACCTCAAATACGGAGTCCGCTTTACAGATGAACTACACAGCCATGCGATTACCAACTCGCCTACCCCCGTGGGGCTAAACAACTTAATTATATTTGAAATTTCAATTATATAAATATTATATATATTTTTATTTTATTATATGTTATTATTATTATATTTTAATAATTAAAAGTGTTCTATAAACATAATAATATATTATTAAAAAATTATATTAATTGATTTTATAATTGTAAAATGTATGATAAAATTAAAAAGTTGGATATTAATATAACTAGTCTAGATTTCATTTTAACACATTTAAATATCAAAAATATTTTAACACATCTAAATATCAAAAATATTTTAACACATCTAAATATCAAAAATGTTTTAATCTCTTTACATGAAAACACTTTTTAGAGTGAAAAGAGATTTATTCTTTGTCCACGCTTCTTAGTTCCAAAGTTAAAATAGATCTAGGCTAATTTAATTTCACCCTTTAAATAGGGTATGTTCAGAATGAATACCATGGGTTATTTTTTTTTTCTACATAAAACTACTCTATTCACATTAAAGGGGTACAATTACATCATGACCGAAGTCTAAAGCAACTGCCCAGAAGGAGAGGCAGATAGAAACAGAAAAATTTCCCAAGACAAAGAATTTAGACGAGACCCTATAATCCAATCCCACACAGGGGAACGAGTGATGATCTTCTGGACATTACAGAGCTTACAAAGATTCCAAAAAACTTACATTTTGAACCCTAGCTTATTAGCATTAATAAAAGTTATCAGCAGTAACAAAAAGTTGCCCTCTATTATGGGCCGCATGACCTGAAACAAAGCAACAGAGAAAGAACTAAGCATCTAGAGGCTCTTCTACGATTCTGTACCAGCTGAAGTCAGGCGGATCCCGTGCACGAGGAGCATCATTCTCAGATGGACCTGGGGCCGCTGGCTCCATCACCATGTTAACAAGATTGCTCGCTGGAACCTCTGCAGCCTGCAAAGAGCATGAATTCGGTACAGAGACCGAACCAGAAAGAGCACCGAAACCTGAGCAATAATCTTGGGACGATTCAGGGAGCAATTGAAAGTGAAAGTCACAGAGTTGAAAGAGGGAGAGGACGAGGAGTCTGGAGGACGGGTCTCAGGGTAATGGCTGGGTAGATGAAGATTCCCTCTCCCACTGTGAGTGTGAGGGTAATGGCTAGATGTGAAATCGCTGGAGAGGGAGGGAGAATTGGAGGTCGGGCTAGAGGGCGCCCGCTGAGGGGTGCCTCTGCGACATCTCATCCTATGGCATAGACGGGGCATAACGAAAGCAGCAGCGGCACTGTGGGAACAAGACAGAGCAACCACAAAAGTAGAACACAGGCAAATCAAATGTTCAACGAAACGAGAGCCCAAAGCCTTAGAGAAAAAGCAGGGAATTGACGGAGGCAGCTTCGCAGGTCTATCAAAGCAAAAACCCAGCCTAGTCTCCCCTGTCAATCCGTTAGAGCCAGCATCCACCAGGCCGTAACCCGACCAAAAAAACATTAGAGGCTCCAGAGCGATCCCATGGCGGAGGCTAGATTTATTACCCTCAGTCCTGCCTCGAATTGCACCTGCCATTACTATGGCATTCAAGAGAGCCGAGGTCCAGAACAGTTCAGAGTGTGTGGAGGTGAAAACCATATCGAAGGACAGGCTGGTAGTATCAAAGTCGCCTGCAGTCAAGCCATTAAACGCTGCGATACCCAAATGCCAAGGATCATCTGTCGATTAGCTTAATCTTCGTTGTACAGGGTGGGCAGGTGGCGTCCCTTCTCGCCCCACCCCTGTCCCATCACATTAATCATCTGGAGAGTCACCTGCATCCGGGGTATTTTTATTATGTTATTTGTATTTGGATTTGGATTTTTAGGTTTATTTTTTATTTTAATTTTTTTAATTTTAATTTTTTTTTTACTAGATAAAAATACTTATAATACATTAATCTTTTTATTTAGTTATTTATTTTTATTATTATTACTTTTCTATCATACTAAGTTAGGGATCTCCTCTCAAAACAAATATATATTTATTATAATAAAAATTATTATAATTTATTTTAATAATTTGTTATATATATATTTATTTATTATATTTATTTTATGGTAAGTTGGTATATTTAAATGTTTTTAAAATAATAAAAACATTATTTGAATATTATTAAAGGACTATTTTAATGTTTTGAAGTTAATGTTATGTTTTGAATAAATGAAAAGGTATTATATAGAAAGCTCTTTTTGGCTTGCAGATGAAAAATCTCTACTAACAAGGTCATCCACGTGAAGGTGAGAGCTTATATGACCCCAAAAACTATCCATCATTGGCATGGGACTAACCACTAATGCGCAACCACACAATCCATTGTCAATGAGGCATAATCACTCACATGCACACAACAATAATAGGGTGCACACAAACATACACATACCCACAAACATTACACATATTGACCTACAATGTGACATGTTCACACACAACACATTTATTAGGTTTATTATGAATGTTTAAATTAACATTATATTATGCACATGATGAAGATTGAGTATAGATATTATGATGTTGACAATTACATTTATTTCATAAGTTAATTAGTATGTTATGAAATTGAAAAGTATTTCTTTCTTTTATTATTTTTAAAAACAATTATTATCATTAATAAAAATTTAGAATTAATGTTTTTTTTTACATATTATTAAATTTTGGTATTATGAAAAAGAAAATTATAAAATTATAAAATTAATGAATTTTTAAATTAATTGATAAATTTTATTTATTGTATTGATTTTAATATTAAATAATTAATTGATGTGTTATTAGAAATTGATGATATTATAAATGTCATGTTATTGTTTCTTCTTTTTTGGGATTTGAATCTTGGTCTCATGGTTTCCATAATATTTTATAACACAATAATCACTAATTGGGTTGTACTCAGAAGGATGATATTATGTACTCTTTTTTTTTTTAATAAGTCTACTCCTATTATTGATACATTTTTTTTTACAACGAGGCGGTAGCCTCAAGAGGTATAGCCTAGAAAATGGTTTACTCACATGGCCGATTTGAAAGATAACCCACAGAAACTAGCGATAGACCGACTAGAACTAAAACTATTACCGGAGCCTTTAAACCGGAACCTCCATGACAAAACAAAGATTGACTAGAGTTCCAAAACTGCTTAACATAGGTGATACTATTGACTTGAACTGTTAACATGGACATAAGACAATTGAACATAGACAGAAAACAACTGAGCATTTCCCCTTGAACAGACACGATAACTACAAAAGAGAATGACAACCTGATCAAGCATCATGAGCTGTGGGAGGCAATTCTTCCACAGTCTCACAACCGAAACTGGAGAGGTCATCATCATCAGAGGGAAGGCCCTCTTCTTTTGGCGGACCCCCTTCACCTGGAAGATTTGAACACGCCAGAGCAGGCTTAACCTGGAAAGCAGAGCTCTTTGGAACATCACCCTTCTGGCACAGATTCTGAGAGGTGCTTGGCAAATCTTCCACCCTCGGCTTCGATGAAGCATTTGGAGTTGCCAAACCCATGCCTGCTGCGCCCTCACTTAGTTGCATTAGGGTGGTAGTAGTAGACCGAAGATTGATGGTGCATAGGAATCACGTACAGTGGAAGATGTTGGATAGTGTCCCTCGGATTTATGCAACACTGGATAGCAAGAAGGAATATTACTATGCATATATTATTGAGATGGATGGTAATTTTTGTGAAAGTTGTTTCTATTTTGGTTGACCTTGGATCTAATTATAATTATGTTAACCCTGACTTGGTGTATAAGTGTGGTTTGACTAAAGAAGTGCATGTAGAATCTAGGTTAGTGCAGTTGGCTATAGGTACAAAGAAGAGATTTCATCATTAGATAAGAGCCTGCACATTTGAATTGAATGCTATGCCTACCTTAGCACATTTAAATGTATTGTCATTGGATCATATAGTATGCTTTTGGGTATGGACTAGTTGTATCTTCACAGGACTAAGGTGGATTCCTATAGGAGGTTCATCAGGAATTTCTCTCAGATTTCATATCCTATCACATCATTATAGAGGAAAAGTAGGAAGTTTGAATGTACAAAAGAATGTGTAGCATGTTTTGAACAATTGAAGCAGTTGTTGTTGAATGCTCCAGTGTTAAAGATTTCAGATCCAGATAAAGAGTTTGTAGTGTGTATGGATTTTTGCAAGAGGGGGTTTATTGGAGTCCTTATGCAAGAAGGATAGGTGGTATGCTATGAATCAAGGAAATTGAATGAGCATGAGAAGAATTATCTGACACATGATCTTGAGTTGGAAACGATCATTCATGCATTGAAGATGTGGAGGCATTATCTTCTTGGTAGGAGGTTTTTATTTATGAGAGATCACAGTGGGTTGAGGTACCTATTTTACCAATCGAATGATGATGCAACTAATATGATAAGTTATCAAATATTCTTAGTGATTCTCAGATAAGTATGAGACCCCTATGCTCAGATATGTTGTTATCACCTATAGATTGCATATTCATGACTTGTTTGACGAAATTCCTGTCATGTCTAGTAGGGGTACAATCAAGTGTTTTTTCAAATATTTATATTTGTATCAATGTCTCAATGTTTTTTTTCATTCTCGAAGGTTTCATGGAGTTTTGGGAAGTGGCCCGAGTCCTATCCTAGAAAAGGAGCCATAGAATCCAGGGTTGAAAGCTCAGAACTAGCTAAAAAGGACCCCAATCGCTTGCATGCCTATGTTGTGAGAGCGATTAGAGGGCCCCAGTTGCACGCATGCCCATTTCATGTGAGCGACTGAGGCTCTAGAGCAGTGAAGTGACAAGTTGTATTAGGGGTTAATCTCTTAGAAGGGTTGGTTGTCTGCTATAGCTTTCGTGACATGTGAAAAAGGTCAGATTGATTGTGTTTGGTTGGTTCCACTTCCTTAACTGTACATGGGGAGTTGAATCAGGTTGTAGTAGTTTCTCATCACATGTTTACCCTAATAGACTGGTTAAATTGAATAAATGTGGGAGGAGGGTGTTACAGAATCAAAGTCCTTTTTGTATGGAGTTCATTAACATAACACTCATTCACTATCAATCCAAAGCCCCATGGCAAACAAAGGAACACGTTTTTTTTTAAGAAACGGTTAAGGGTTTTGCATTAATAATACTAGATTATGAGCTAGAAGCCTTATAATATCTTTTTGTTATGCGATAATGTAAATATTCACCAGACCATACAAAATTAGTGCCATCTCTAGGATTTCATTTCTTCCCTATTCTAAATATACATTTTCTTCATGAATATAAAAAAGATCCCAAGAATAAGAAGGTATTTACATTACAACATATATCAACAAAATATTTTAACTAAAACCAATAAACCCGTCCTTAGTTTCCCCAATCAACAACGTCCAAAACTATGCTTGTCATTCCTCTGTGAGTGAAGAGGCTTCTTCTTATCAGGAACCACACTAGGAGCAACACCTCCAAGAGAAAGTTGAGCACTGCCGACCATACAATTCCCTAGAGTTGTAACTCGAGTGCTGAGTGCAATAACTTCCTCATGGAATTCATTCAAAGAAATTTCTAGACTACTCAAAAGTTAGAGGAACATAGATTCTAATAATAATTGTGAATACTAGCATTGTCTCTCATCCATGTCATCCTGTTGTTTCCTAGAAACTTTGGCAACACCTCAACCAAATCAAAAAAATTAAGAAACAAAGAACCAACATCAAGGCTTTCTGGAAGACAATGAGATTATTCCATTTAAGGAAAGGACCACTGAACCCGACTTGCAAAAGAACTAACAAGCTTAACCCACACCCCAAGAATAGCAAGGTAAGGCTTCCAAAGAATTTTCTAGAGTTCCACATAATCTATTATATAATTGAGACTAAAACACTACCATAAGCCATATAGAGGAAAATTTTCATATCCAACCCAAAATCCTCTGGAGGATGATGAATAGATTGATGATTGAAAGTGCAGGGTGATGAAATTAACTCCAACCCACTTCTCAGAGAAAGAAACTCCATATCCATATTGAATTCAAGTCGCTCCCACCAAATAAGAATTAAATTCTTATGCTTCATTTTGCAGATGAGAAGAAATATTTCGAGACACATAATAAGGTGGAGGGGACACCTAGAGGAAAATTTTGAAGTCCGACGTCAGAAATTAATAAATAGCTAGATCCCAATACCACTTATCCTTTTATCAAGATCCATAGACCATTTAGAGTAGGAGGAAAATGTCTCATCTTCGCTTCCAACAAATTTCCGTATGTGTCAAAATTTGAATGAAAGTGAATACGCCTTGGGACTCTCGTCATGACTTTGGTATATAGATGATTTTAAATTTTTGTTGATCCAAATATAATATTCCTTGGCCCAAATAGAGCCTTTTTTTCCAAAATGTCTGCCACTGAATTCAAATGTTAGCAAACATGGAAAAAATTCCATATGCTTGAATTGAGAGGCAAGTAAGAGAATCATTTGGGGAATAAGAGGGAAAACAAAGCTCGAATCCATCATAGCCTAGACCACCTAAAGCATTATAATCATTGAATCAATAAAGACTAGAATAGTGTTAAAATTTATTTCCAAAGAAGTTTCTAGAGCCTTCCATAGAGCAAGAAACTCCATTTCATGGGAGTGACTGAGGCTCTAGAGCAGTGAAGTGTCAAGTTGTCTCAGGGGTTAATCACTTAGAAGGGTTTGGTTGTATCTTGTAGCTTTTGTGACATGTTAAACAGGTCAGATTGATTGTGTTGGGTTGGTTCCATTTCCTTAACTATATATGGGGAGTTGAATGAGATTGTAGTAGTCGCTCATCACATGTTTACCCCAACAGACTGGTTAACTTGAGTAAATGTGGGAGGAGGGTGTTATAGAATCAAAGAAATTTTTGTAAGGAGTTCCTTAACATAACACCCATTCACTATCAATCCAAAGCCTCATGGTAAACAAAGCAACATGATTTCTTTTTTTTTAAGAAACAGTTAAGGGTTTTGCATTAATAATACTAGATTATCAGCTAGAAGCCTTAAAACATCTTTTTTTCTCTGACAATGTAAATATTCACCAAACCATACAAAATTAGTGTCATCTCTAGGATTTCATTTCTTCCCTATTCTAAATACATATATTTTTTATGAATATACAGAAGATCCCAAGTATCAAAAGGTATTTACATTACAACATATATCAACAAAATATTTTAACTAAAACCAATAAACCCGTCCTTAGTTTCCCCTATCAACATCGTCCAAAACTAGGCTTTTCATTCCTCTGTGAGTGAAGAGGCTTATTCCTATCAGGAACCACACTAGGAGAAACACCTCCAAGAGAACGTTGAGCACTGCTAACCATACAATTCCCTAGAGTTGTAACCCGAGTGCTAAGTGCAATAACTTCCTCATGGAATTCATTCAAAGAAATTTCCAGACTACTCAGAAGTTAGAGGAACTTATCTTCTAATAATATATGTGAAGACTAGCATTGTCTCTCATCCATGTCATTCTGTTGTTTCCTAGAAACTTCAACAACACCTCAATGAGACCCAAAAATTTAATAAACAAAGAACCAACATCAAGGCTTTCTGGAAGACAATGAGATTGTTCCATTTCAGGTAAGGACCACTTAACCTGACTTGCAAAAGAACTAACAAGCTTAACCCACACCCCAAGACCAACAAGGCAAGGCTTCCAAAGAATTTTCTAGAGTTCCACATAGTCTATTATATAATTGAGACTGAAACACTACCATGAGCCATATTGAGGAAACTTTTCATATCCAACCCAAAATCCTCTGGAGGATGATGAATAGACTGATGATTGAAAGTTTAGGGTGATGAAATTAACTCCAACCCACTTCTCAGAGAAAGAAACTCCATAGCCATATTGAATTCCAGTCGCTTCGACAAAATAAGTATTAAATTCTTATGCTTCATTTTGCAGATGAGAGGAAATATTTCGAGACACATAATAAGGTGCATGGGACACCTAGAAGAAAATTTTGAAGACTAATGTCAGAAATTAATAAATATCTAGATCCCTATACCGCTTATCCTTTTAACAAGAGTCATAGACCATTTAGAGTGGGACGAAGATGTCCCATCCCCATTTCGAGACAAATTTCCATAAGTATCAACATTTGAATGAAAGTGAATATGCCTTGGGACTCTCGTCATGACTATGGTATATAAATGATTTTGAAATTTCTTTAATCCAAATATAATCTTCCTTGGCCCAACACGGAGCCTTTATTTTGCAAAATGTTTGCCATTGAATTCAAATGTCTTCAAACATGGAAAAAATTCCATATGTTCGAATTGAGAGGTAAGTAAGAGAATCCTTTGGAGAATAAGAGGGCAAAAAAGCTCGACTCCATCATAGCAATGACCACCTAACAAATTATAATCATTGAATCAATGAAGACTAGAATAAAGTAAAAATTAATTTCGAAAGAGGTTTCTAGACCCTTCCATAGAGAAAGAAACTCCACTTGGTTGTTTGTCACATGACCAAGACCCCATGCAAATTGTGCCACAATTTTTTCGTTGGGGTTGAATAATGCCCCTCTTACTCTTGCCTCCACCATAAAGGAACATGATTGTTAAAATAACAAATATGACGCATTGTGTAGGATAGTTGAATTCCATAATGATTAGTTACGCTACACTAGAAGCATCAACATTCTCCACCATGGAAACAATTCAAATTTTACTCGAAAACCTTTTTATTATCTTTAAAAAAAATTAAACATAAAAGTTTAATTACATACCTTAACTGATATATTTCCTTTATTATGAGGTATATAATGTCATTTCCCATTCCTTTTAGCCTTAGAATTTGATGTTTTGCTATGAGGTAACCCTTTCATACTTTGAGGTTGTTGGTGAAGCTTCTCTTGGCTCTACATGAATAAACTCAGCATGGTTTCAATTGTTTTCTGGTTTTTATAATAGACAAATAACTTAAATTGTGCATCTTATTCACATAACTTAAGAGGCATGTTTTTTCATTTGGGTTTATCTTAGTTGGTTGGGAGAAATAATTGTTGTCCTCCCCACCTAGGTTCAATTCTTGCAAGCCACATGTTGAGGTTTATTGTAATGGATTTGAGCTCTATTGTTGAGTCTGATTAGTACCTAGAGGACCAAAACATGTATGTTCTTCATATGGAATATAAATATATTTCTCATAAAGAGGGAAGGGAAGAAAAACATATGAGATTTGTTTCGGTTTTTGAATTCCATTACCCACATTATTAATGTTTCCATTTTATGGTATTTTAGACATCATAATGCTCAATTCAACCAACTCTGATGGTGTAAGACAACTATAAGTAATCAAAATTTGTTTTAGTATTTTTGTATATTGAAATATCTATTAATCGATCAAGTAATGAGTAATTATATTGAAATGAGTGCAAACATTATCATGTTAGCATTGTACTATCTATAGTGTATTTTGAATCTATAGTGGCATAAAATGTTGGTGTATGTTTGAATCTATAGTAGTACAAAGGGTTAGCCCTTGCATACATTTAGCTATTTATGGCTTTTTGCCACACTTACACTAGTATGACCACTTTGTTTTAAAGGCCAAACTTATTGGTACATAAGGTTTCCACGATATATTGTATTTTTCCCATGTTACAAATCTCTGGGAAAGCCCTTGGATAATTTCCCTCATTTTGAAGATGATACATAGGGAAAACCCTAGATTATTAAGGCCACAAGGCGAGTCGAGAACAATGATGAAAGCCATTAGAGAAATATACTATATATGAGCTCAACATGTCACTTGTGGGAATCGAACCTAGGTGGGGAGGATGATAGCCATTCCTCCAGCCACCTGAGATAAATCCAATTGTATCTTAATGCATTAACTTTCTGCTTGGAAATTTATTTGAAATTTTTGAAAAGGGATGGAAGATGCTTTCATACTTATCTTCATTTTGGAGATTTAGTTTAAACCACAATTTGTTGTGACTATTTCTCTTTATCATATTAACTTTTTCGTTTCTTTTTCTATCAAGATAACTAGAAAGTTGGATAAAGATCTCACTTTCTAACACTTAGTTTCATAAAGTGTATATGGACAAGGAAGTAGTTCTATTGTAAAACTTCCCTCTTTTTTTTTTATGTATGTAGAGGATCCAAAATTGGATAGGATGAGAAAAGATCCCACTCCCACCTATATTTTATTTTATAATCCTAATAAATACATATGTGATATGAGATAGTGCAATTTCAAAATTGGTAGCATGATTA
>APFE030287293.1:63021-169402 GCA_000404065.3 Pinus taeda | reverse complement strand
TAAATGAACAATTCTTGGATGATACAAATGAAAAGACCTCCTTTCTATATATAGGAGTCTAAAGGGTCATAACGTAATTAGAGCCGACATAACAATAATAATGTAAGGGCACAATAATAACAATAGTGGGCTTCTATGGGGCATAATAGTAACAATATGGGCACTGCATGGGTACATCAATATAATAAGTGGGCTGTACTAATAACAATAAGGGGTTACACTAGTAGTATAGGGGTCTAACATTCAACTCTTAAAAGGGGAAATTACACATATACATAGACTCTTAAGACTTAACCAAATTCTACAACAAGACACATAATCTAGTATGATGAAAATGCATAGACTTGATAACACTAGGACTCACCTAAGACCTTGTCAATGAGCTCCACCCTAGCTTTGGGGTATATCTGAGAGAAACTCTGCCAATTATCCATGTTTACAATCACAAATAATTGAGGAGGTTAAAAAACTCCCTAAAGTGAAACCTTTTGACAAAAATCATAGGCATAGGCTTACTTAGGTGTTGTTACATAGCTTAATAGTCATACTAGAATCATTTATACAATACAAAAGTAAAATTTGGAATTACAATGATAATATTAACTCAAAAAAAAAAATGTTATCTACTTTATAAATTGCTTCTTGGGCTGTTGACATATACATGGTCAACATTCCTCATAAATTCTTTTTTGTACACTTCAAAGTATCCATAAATAGGGGAGGGGCGCTATTAGGCAAACACCTCCACATCAATCAGCAACCCCGCCACGTTGGCAGACCCTTTTTGCATATGACACCTGTCCCTCCCATGCAGTGACGTGTTGCCCACGTACTAATACTGGTTCGGCAGGTATTTGGCAATGTTTAGGGTTTCATTCCCTTATTAAGCTGCAGGTAGTTCATTCCATCATTCATTTCTGTTTGGGACCATTGCTTGTCCGTTCGCTTCACCGATTGTTGACTGCGGCTGCTCCAATGGCGTCACGGCCATCACTATTGTGCGTCATGCGGGTAGTGGATTCGCAGTGTTGGGTGGTGGTTTATTTCTCAGCGAAGGTGGTTGTTCTTCAGCTCACGGCATTGTATTCGCCCGTTTTGTGTTATTTTTCCGCCTGTTTTTTCTTCCCCGTCTGGTGGTATGGCCTCGTTTTTCGTCTGCCTTTATCCCTGTGGCTAATTATGCTCGGCTCGGTGTTGGAGATGGTCATTTCGTGCTCCAAACAGATTTTTTAGGTTTGTGGTAGAAGAATTTAGCTGCAGTTTCATTGGTTAGCTTATTTTGGGTCTCTATCTAACAATTTTGATGTTGTTTTGCAGGTTTTTGCAGGTTGTTGTAGTCTAAGCTACTGTTTGAGCATCTGGGTTTCCTATGGCTTTCTGGCATGGAGAAAAAAGGTAGGACATTGTCCTACCAGTCACATTTACTGTGTTTTTTAACACATTTAACCTACATTGGAAAATTTGTGCCATTGTTTACCTATTTGTATGTGTTTACCTGTATGTATGTGTTTAACTTTGGGTTTAGGGTAATTATTAAGTTTTGGTTTGTGGGTTTAACTTACATTGGAAAATTGTGCCATTGTTTACCTGTTTGTATGTGTTTATTTGTCTGTATGTGTTTAACTGTGTGGGTTTAGGGTAATTATTGACTTTTGGGTTATGGCTTTACCCTACATTGGAAAATTGTGTCATTTTTTACCTATTTGTATGTGTTTACCTATCTGTATGTGTTTAATTGTGTGGGTTTAGGGTAATTATTTAGTTTTGGGTTGTGGGTTTAACCTACATTGGAAAATTGTGCCATTGTTTACCTGTTTGTATGTGTTTAACTGTGTGTGTTTAAGGTAATTATTGTGTTTTGGTTGTTCTTGGTTGTTTTATGTGTTTACGCTATGCTTGGCTGTGCTCATTTTGTCGCCTAGGGTTTATGAAAAATTTACTAAAAAATGCTTAAATTTTCAGCTGTTTGTTTTCAGATGTTTTTTTTCAACTGTAAATATTAGGTACAAGTCCTGCCATAGT
The DNA here is from genome assembly GCA_000404065.3 of Pinus taeda. Lineage (NCBI taxonomy): Eukaryota > Viridiplantae > Streptophyta > Pinopsida > Pinales > Pinaceae > Pinus > Pinus taeda. The sequence goes on along the minus strand of APFE030287293.1, from coordinate 167,380 downwards.
GAACTCAAGAATATTTCCAATTTTTGAATTAATTTTGTATGTAAAATTCTAATATTGGAGAGTAATTTTCTTTAAAATTAATGTTCAGATGTGATATTATTCAGAGCCTCTTGTGATAAATTTAGGATATTATATGTTAATTCTTGTGTGATTTGGTGGTTTTGTGAATGTCCCATTTTTTATCATGGATGGAAAAAAGGTGTTTTCATTTCTGGGGTTGTGCTTCTCTTCTAGGGATGTGATGTGCTTATTTATGGGTGACTTTGCAAGTATACTGAGAGCAGAGGATTGACTGGAAAGGGCAAAGTGAGCACTGTTGTTATGGAACAATATTCCTTGAAGTTTTTGTTTGTGCATATAGTAGACTGCCTCTTTATATGCATGGGAAGTTCCATGCATTTGGAAGAACTCTTTGGGAATGTGGAAGGGGTGTCTGAATTGAATTGAGATTGTATTTGAGGTAGTATCGACCCTTAACAAAGTGATAAGTTTTTATTTGTAGTACAATGTATACCACCCTTGAGGCAAATCTAATATAAATAATTGGTCTGATCATGTGTGCGATTTATATATTATATCATATTCTTATCTCAACTCTTTGCACTCAACGAGAAACCTAATGTGTTTTTTGCAAAAAATTCATGATTTTGTGGCTTTGTGCAAGTGAAAGGATACTGAGTAAGATACATGGAAGCCTATTTTTTCTCATCTGTGGTAGGGATTTACTTCTATAATCATCACTAGGACTGTTATATGTTTTCATAAATAGTGGAAATGCATGGGATGTTGGTGTTGTTGAACTAGTTCACTATGATATATTTCTACACATATGAATGTGGAGCTTCCCTAGTTTCGATCCCTGAAAGGTCCAGACAGGCAAAAGGTGACAAATCTTATAGCTAGAAATTTTGAATTCACTGTTTTATGGTATTTTCCTACTCTTGTAGGTCTTGAGTTTGGAAAATATGCCCCAAAGAATTAAAATCCCATGTGTAGGTTAGAGGTGATAAACTAGAACAAGGTTTTGTTTCATTTTTGTATTCAATGTGTGGAGGAAGTTGAGCTATAGAGGATGCACAATGAAAGCTTCACCTAGACATAAGAATCATGATTGAACACTTAATAATTGACTTACCATCTAGAATTCTTATATACATAAATATAATTAGAAAGATAATGCTAAGAATATTGATTGAATTATATCGATGACCCTATTAATCATGAACAACCTCCAACTATAAATGATACATCCCTTTTCAGTAAATGTTGAACTGGTAAGTTCTAAAACCATTTCCATTGTTTTTTTTTGTGAAATATGGGGAGAGTAATGACATTTGAGTTCTTGATCTTTTTTGTCCTTTTGTACAGGAAAATTTCTCCCTCTAATCATTGCCCTACTCAAGGAAATGCACTTGATTTATGGCACAATGATTGAAGATATGTGAGCCATAATGTACAAATTATAGAATGGGTTTTTCATGATGCCCTCACTAGTTTTAATAATTATTCTTAATATTTAACAGAGAGAGAATAGGATCACCTGCAAGAAGCCAATTATATCCCCCATGGCCTATGGGGAAATTTTGTATGTTTAATATTGGGGTGAACATAGTTCATCCAAGGTAATCTACAACTCTTGCCACAACACTTAAGACCGGAAAAAAAAAAACTTCTCATCTTATTTACCATCATAACACAAGGCTACATATCTATCAATAACATTATTGGTACTTAATTATTGTTCATCGACTTTTATCTAAATATTTGTTTAAGACTGTTAATTTTGTAGATCTGTGTTCGTAGATGAATAATAGCAGTTGACTCTTTTTCACATATTGGTTATTTCTTTAGTCTTAAGAAGCCCACAATAGATCCTTGCTCTTCTAGCATGGTTGGGAAAAGGAAGCAAAACCTTGTACTTCGATGTTTTTCTTTTTGTGATTTTGCATTGAAAATCCATTCTTTGATTTTGCAAAACAATCCAAGCCTTACGACTTTTTCAATTACAAACATTTAAAGAATCCACGCCTAACATGGTTGGTTTTGTTACTCTACTTAATATGTTGATTACTTGGAATCTATTATTGTAGCATTTCTTGTTGTGTTGTTGTATTTTTGTAAGCATTGAGTAGTGGCTAATTAGAATCATGTCCAATCATGAGACATTTTAATTTTTTCATTGTGGAAGTTTGAAATGATTTTTACAAGCCTTGAATACATGTACTACATGCAGGATATAGAAAAGTTGGTTTAACAATTTGAATTCCCAAATCTAGGTTGTTATATTCTGGTGGTAGCTCATGGATTAACAATTAAAATCACTCATCTTTAAGGTAAAATGTGGTTATAGTTTTTGCTTAATTGAATTTATTTTTAGAGGTATGAAGAGCATGATCAAATAGGGATTATGTATAATATGTATTGGAGCCCTAATTCTAGATCATCATCCTTCCAAATCATTATTCCAATTCAAAATCAATTTAACTACATGGATCATCATAATTTCAGATCATAATTATTCAAATTCAATTTAGTTTATAGTTTAGCTTCTACTATGAAACCAATCAACATATTGCATCCTTGAAAAATTCACATCGCGAATATTAGGTTGACTTTCATCATAATTCTGTATCATAATTACAATTCAAATTGACTTTCATCATAATTCCAAATCATAATTACAATTCAAATTCAACTACCCGACAGAGCGAATAGACAAGAACAGGTTCCAAATAGAAATGAACATTGGAATGAATTACCCACAGCGTAATCACTGAATGAAACCCTAAACCCCGCCAAATACCTGCTGAACCGGTTTTAATAGGTGGGCAACACGTCACTCCATGCACGGGAAAGGTGTCGTTACAAAATTCACATTGCAATAGTGGTTACAAAAATTAATTCATGCCACCCCTATGCTTGATGGCCTCCATTTCTTGCATTGCCCAGAATTGTTGAGTCTCCTGCTTGACCCAAGTATGGTGGACTACCCAAGATCAGTTGATTAGGATGTGATTGAATGTTACCATATCCTTGACTCCAATTTGCTCCTTGTAGCCATGGAGGGACTGAGTAACCCTAGTGTCCACTTGTGTTACTAACTCCAGCACTAGGTGCAGGTGTCATATAAACATAGTTTGGATTTAAACTTACACTATTAGGGGTATATGAGGTGGGTAGAACACTTGGCTGATAGCGGGGGAATTGGATGTTAATCAGCTCTTGGTATGATGGTGTGTGCTTTGCAATGTGGTCCAGCGTATTGGACATCATCCCATTTGCCTCAAACTGGCTTGTACCATAGACTGGCATGCTTGTCACCCCTCCTCCTCTTTCCAACACTTCTTGAACCTTTCTTGCCTTGCCAATTGTTTTTTATGTTCCTTATCTTCCCTTGCTTTTTGTCTTTCCATCCTTTCCTTTGTTCGAGCTTCTGCTGCTGCAAACCTTGCAGCTCTCTTGTCCTTGGCCAACTCACTTCTCTTTTTAGTTTCCTAGATTTCGTTTTTTTTACATTCAGACTCAAACTATAAATTCCTATAATCGTCAGATGTGAGCAACTGTGAACTCCTCCCCAAACGAAGACAATTTGCAGTTGAGTGCCTTGTTGAGGCCTTCACTCTCTCTACTGGTAGCTCTAGGAATGCACCAAGTAATCTGCTATTTTCCCCTTGCTCCCTAGGATCAGACACTTGGATTTCAACCTCTAGTACAACTGATTGGCCCCCATTATCTTCTTCAAGTACCTCATGCTGAACAGGTCCCTCTTCTAGTGAACCGTTGTCCACAAAATAATGAACAAGTTCGGTGTTCAACTCTAATGGTTGTGAAGGCATGTCCATGCTTTCCTCATTGGTGATAGACACATTATGTGGGTTGATATTCATCATGGCCTCTGCCAACCACGAAGGTGGGCTTACCTGGGTTGGCGTGCTCAATTGTTCATTGTTTAATCATGTTGCATTATCATTTGAAATCAAGTTTGCATTTTAATTTGCTTCATCAACTGCCTCATATGGAATATCACATGCAGAATTGGCATGTGGTTCAGTAGGTGTGACGACCTCCATGACATTGACAGTTGCTTCAGGACTGAACTGTGTCTCATTCACTTCTTCATCATCATCACCACATAAGTGCCCTTCATAAAGGGACATTATACCTTCAGCAGCAACAACATCTTCTTGGGCATCAACATGGTCTTGTAAGTTCTCTGCTTCTTGACCTTCCACATAAAATGCTTGGCTACAACAAGTATTTTGCACGAGAGCATCAACATTAAGTGGCCATATACCAATCCTCCTAAATCCAGCCTTGATATTAGGAGGTGTGAGAGCCATTTTTAATGCTTTACTTGAAAGTTTAGCTAGCTCAAACCTCTTTACTTCCACCCATGGATTCTTTGCCATCCACGAAGCTCGCTCGATCTTGAAATAATTCTTGAAAAGCCCAAACACGCTGACATCAAGGGGTTGCAATCTGTGAGTGGTATGAGTTGGTAATGTTAACAGGTCAATGCCAAAATTGTTGGCCTCCTCAATTGTCTGCAAAGCCATGTGGCTTCCATGGCCCTCTAAAATCAGTAGGTGTCTATTTTCAGGCGAGACACCACCTGGTACAGATGTAGCAAATGAAAAAGCCAATTCGGGAATAGTTCCTTTGTCATCCATGCATGGGGATGTGTTGCCATGCACGCACCTGGTTCACAGTTTTGTATATAATTTTTTAGTTGTGTTTTACCTTTGAATAGGTAAAATCTTGGGATTGAAGAACCAATTGCATTGACACAAGAAAGTATATTGATCCACTCCCTGCTCTTAGGCAAAATATTAGGCACATTTATGCTCCCTCTTTTGGCTATTACCCGCATATCACAATTCCTTCCTGCCGGTAAGCTTGTTTCATCACAGTTCCATAGATGGTCTAGGGCATATGAGCGTTGCTCATATTTAGCAAAAAGAGTGTTATAGAACTTGGACACAATTGCAGGGCATAGATTTAGAGCCCTATCTCTGTCAAGGCCCTCAGTTGTACATAGCACAAGGTCTGGATGCCTTTTTTTTAATTCCACTCCACCATGATTTACCAGGAAACCCATCTTTGAAGGGGTTTGGCCTCCCTTGACAGATTTGAGCTACTGTGGATTTCAGTTGTATAATCTCTAACCCATGTCCCAATTGGGCCATCTCCTTACACCACTTAACCACCTCGGTCTCCTCCTCTTCCGTCATAATTGTAACAGGCCCTTTACACTTCGTATTAGTCAACCATTTATCCAATAATGTATGTTAGAGGAAGCAATACCATGTTTTTTTGTAGAGGCACGAATTGAATATCCATTAAACTCGATGTCATCAATTACAGCCTACATGTCTTGCTTTGTCTAGCCTCTAATGGCACTGATTTTCTTTGTTGAACTTGTACCCTACACTGTGGTTGAAGGCGGCTCCGTGGTTGATGGTGGGATAGCATGATCTGCAACCATAGTGCCCTTTTCAATGACACTACGTGGTGCATTGTGAGCATTAACATCACCCCCCCATCCTCATTTGATGAAGTGGACCGTAGTTGGGCCCCCCTCGTCCCTCGCCCCTCACCTCCTCTTGTTCCTTATATGATTTGCAATAGAAACTCTTGGCATGGCTGCAACAACCTGCAAAGTGACCACCAAATTCTTATTTTAAAAAACTGTATTAGAAAACAAGGAAATTCATTGCCCTTTGCAATCAATGAGCAACAATAATCAATGCTTTATCTATATATTGTAGTTGAATACATCTTGGACCTGAAATCATTATTGGAAGGGTTTAAAGTTCTTTATTTGATTCTTAGATGATTTTTATGAGTTATCAGGAAGAGCTATTCCTTTTTAATTTTATAACAGGTTTGACATAACACAATTTCTGTAACCCAACTATTTTGTTGTGTCCTCAAATGATTGTTTCTGGGAACTGGCATGTCTTTCTTCAATGAAACCAACAAGTTTAAGAACGTTTGTTGTTTAACATCATTCTGTCTTGAGAAAAGGGTCAGGTGGTATTTTGTAAGGGATTCATTCAGTGGTCTAACGCTGACATGTTTTGCTCTAAAGAGTCAGTAAAGAAACACTTAAGTAAGGGAGAGGTGAGGAACGAAGTGATCTGGTCCTGCTTATGCTGATAAGAAGTCCTAATAGTGGTAGCTTACTTGAGTAAGGGAGAGGTGACAAACGAAGTGATTCGATCTTGCTTATGCTGATAAGAAGTCCTAATAGTGGTAGCTACTTTATCAAGCACTTAATTTAGTAAGTGGCTACTCTAGCTCTAACATTTCATGGTTTTGGAGTTTATTACTCGAGAAAATGCTAGGCTCAGGCCAAAAAGAAGGGAGACACTGTCCAAACTATCTCCTTTTGCACCATTTCACGGTCAAAATTCAAGCCTTTATGTTGCTCAATAATTGATGTTATAAGTGTCTAGTAATAACTAGCTACCCCAAATAAGCAAATACAATGTTAGAGTGCAACAAAGACAAACTAGTAATAACTGGTAAATGAATCACACAACCAACTGCAACATTGGGTGCAAAGTGCTTTCTAATTTGCAAGAAGCTGGAGCCCTGCTTTCCAATGCAAGAGAAGCTTCTATTAACTCAATGAGAGGCACTATTATGTTGATTTGGCTATATTTTGACATGACTTGACTTAGTTTGGACCTTTGTATGTGAGCACCCAAAGTCATGTGTGCATCCATAGCTCAATGCTGGTTTTCTTAGCACATTTGCACTTTGTGTGGAGAGAGAGCACTACACCTTTGGACCAGTTGATGATGATGTAGCCTTCAAAGGGGTTACATATAGAATTGAAGTTGGCTTGATCATGATCTATCAACACAATTTTAGTGATTCATTTACCGCATCTAAAGGTCATTGTTGAGCATTTAAAATATATCCATTGCTAAGGCGTTTTGCCTTGTACCATTGTTGAGCATTTAAAATATATCCATTGCTCAGGCATTTTACCTTGTACCATGTTGGGTTCTTGAGTTTTCCAAGTCTCTTTTATGTTTTATTTCTAATAGAAATTGTAATTGAGACCCACACATGAAGGTAAACTTTGCGTGAGACAATAAGTGTATTTTTCGCAGTATTTTAGATATTACAGAGAATTACATGCACATTAGATTTGAAAGATCATTCCTTCATTCGATGCTTTGTTAACTCGTTGACATTTTACAAAGTGAAAGAAAACACATCTCCTTTTCAAACACTTAGACCTATATTTGAAAAATGGCTTATTCATAGGAAAATTGGACATTTCAGTTTTTTTATCAAACCTGGTGCATATATTGTTGTACCATAGATCCGCCAAATTTAATTTAGAATGTCGTAATATCATATTCTGAAATGTTATTTCTGTAGAATGTCATAATATCATATTCTGAAATGTTAAGTCTACAGAAATAACAATAGCACAAAATTAGATCGAGGGATGCTAAGGACTAGGCACAATAACTCTATTTGCTATTATAGTAGTCTGATATTTAGTTACAGGGTCAGATTTGATGTATGCTGTAATGGATTTAGTAAATCAGTAATGAAATTGGCTGTAATGGCTTTAATTTACCTTTGTTTCTCAACAGAAATAACATTATTCATTATTCAACAAAAATGGTAATATTATTCAACAAAAACATACCTGTACGTCTCCAGCCACTGATGAATAGAGTGAATGTAACACTGTGCACATACTCAATTTGTATGTTTCCAACAACTTCTGAAACTTCTGAATAGAATGAATGTAACAGTGTTTGAACACTTTGATTGCATATCTCCCAGCGCTGATGAGTAGAATGAATGTCTGAAATGAAAATGAGTAAGAGTTGATGTTTTATAGTTTTTCATATAGAATTTAATTGGTATGGATGTTTGACATAGATTACCATCTCCCAAATTCAAATGTGTGGCCTGATTGATTTGTACATGATCAAATGGTTGATAATCTTTGAAGGCTGATCCACGTGCTTTCCTGTTTTTAATTCCTGAATTGAAAAGTCTAGTGTGTTGGTGACCTTTATTGAAAATGTTGAGAATTGTGTGTTGAGTATTGAATGTTGTCATTTATTGTCTTTAACCCTGAATGGAATGTTGTCATTTATTGTATTTAATTGGTTGAATGGTTAAATACACATGTACATATCGCTGACGCACATTTCACCTATTCTTGTGCAGGTATCACTGAGCAATGGGATGTGTGTTTGATGGGATAGGTGTACTCTTGAATAGAATTCAATGGAATGTTTTGTAGTGATGTTAAGGTTTGGTGTTTTGTAGTGATGTTAAGGTTTGGTATTTGACACTTGTTGCCCAATCAATATGTGGGCCCATTTTGGACTAAATTATATAACTTAATATAAAGTATTTATATACAAATTTTTTATGATTTATGAATATTTTTTGATGGATATGTGGGACCAATACTATAACTAGTATTAATCCTGCACAACAATAGAAGGGTCTCCCCTAGATCTAATTCAAATTCAAAGCTGGTGACCTACCATAGCATCCACATTAACTGCTTACATAGTTCCAACATGCAGCCGGTGCCAACGGTCTCATTCCAGACAACATGCCATAGCAATTGAGAGACCAGGGATCGATTCCAGACACCCTTCTGCTTAGAATACAGATATCCCAAATAATGATCAGGCACAACTTGCATAGCACCAGCAACATCTACACCAGCATAGACTGCAACTTATCCGCTAGAAACCACAGATCCATCTAGTTTTTCCACCCCGATGCCTTTTATCCTCTAAGCCAACCACTTCCACATTGTTTACTCATATCGTTTCATTAATCCACTTTATCAGTGGGTTGTTCTGTGTCTTTTCATGTATCTTCTTCACTTCTGCTACTATGTGTTTGCGACAGTATCTTCAACGTCTCCTTTATATGCTGCTTGATAACCATTCATAGGCACTGCTTCATCCGACATTCTACAATAGCAGCTTTTGCTTTGGTGGCTATGGACTTTTCTAGCATGCTCATATTCATGGCTTAGGAGAGAAATTTATAAATTATGAAATGAAATCTGCTACTTGTTTTCTATATAACTATAATACACCTAATGAATCATGCAGGAATCTCGACTCACCAGCACATTTATGTTTGCTTCTCTTGGCATTTCATAATATATATATTAATCTGGCCAAAGTGCGAAGAAACCATCCAAATGCAGTATAGTGCAGTATTCCTGCTTAGTGATATCTCTTCTTTACTGTTTTTCTAAAGTCCACAACAATTAGTGCGATGAGTAGAAGTGATCCTATTAATAACCCCAACAATTGAGAGAGTTCAGTCACCCCAACAATTGAGAGAGTTCAGTCACCGTCCGTCTTGCCATATTTCAAAGCACCTGAGCCGTTCATCTCGCCACGAGGCGAGCCCACTGCTCACAACCTATGCATGAGCACGAAGGGTTGACAAACCTTGCCCTGGTAAATAACTTCAAGTATTTACGGAGAGATTCGAACCCTGGGATGGAAAGCAATTCATTCGTGGAGCAGTGAGATACAGCATTTTGCAGCAAACATACAGTAATGGTGACACCAAAACGTGCTGGCATGTGTTGTTACGTATGACGCTTTTGGTGTTCGATTTCATGTTGGTCGCCAAGCGGAGGCTTTTAATCAAATAGTGTTTGAGCTGCCAGCAGAACACCCATTAGCTGACACGAGGTCTCTCCTGAAGTCATGGCTTCTTAGCCAAACGTCGTTGTCTTGCGGAACTGATACTGTAAGCAGTTTTCTATCTTCTTCAATCCAAAAGGGGTTTACCGGTCTTAAAATACTCATGTGACTCACTAGTTAGCCTTGCCATGTTGTCAATGCTGGTGTATTATTTGGCACAATAATGTCTTTAATTGCGATGTATGTGGCACATTACATGAAAATGGATCTTGGGGGCCGGATGTCCCTGTTTTCGTCTATGGGTAATTACCAAACAGCAATTTTTTCCCTCAAACCTGCTCACCCTAACCATACCAAGGTGTATCAGGCCGCAACTATATTCTCGTCTGTATGTGTACTGAGGAACTAAAATCAAGTATCTTTTGTATGTGTAATGAGAAGCTAAAATCAACTATCTCCGTTATTGACTTCCCTTATTTATTATATTGTTAATGTAATTAACTTTTAAATATATTAAATATTGTTACTCTAATATAATCTGCCTAAAATAAATATGCAATGTAGCAGGAGCAAGTCTCTGAGGAGTAAGTTAAATCCTTTTAAACATCCTTCACTCTCCTCTTTTGTACAGCGTGGTGGAGTGACTTTCATTTTAATATCTTTTATTCTTAACCAGAAGAGAATATATATTTATTAGCTTTGTAGGTAAATATGTTGTATCTGAACATAATATATATTTATGGAATTGTTTTAGTGTGATTTTTTGGTACCGGATTTTTTAGGTGAAATTTTGATTTGTGTTATATAAACTAGTTTTTTGACGGTATATATGGATTCAGCACCCTCCAAAACTTCTAGGGCACTTCGATTGCACAAGATTACCCATCAAAATTGTGATTTCAATAAATTCCTACAAAATTTTAAAAAAATTACATAAGAAAAACCTACCATAAAAACTTCTAAAAAATCACACTAAAAACAACTCGTATATTTATCCGCTTAATAAGCCAAAACAGTCCATATCAAATTTATGCATATTAGGTAAGTGCTTCAAGGTCGTATATTAATAGAAGATCTATCTCAAAAACTAGAATTTTTAATTTGTAGACAGCACAGCAGTTTTAGACGTTCCTATAATGATTGTATTTCAATATCTTCATCAGTTCTATTAGAAGTGCTCTTGGGAGCGTTACAACCAACTTGATTCAGTAAATAGCATTGGATATTAATACTAACATTCCTAATGGACCTTATGCGTTGCTTTTAGCCACCTCTTTTCTGCTGACATCTTGTTGCAAATGTAAACATGCCATAGTTTTACATTATGTTGTATTTATTGGAAAAACATACGAAGGGGCAGAGATGTGAGATGTGGCAGAACTTTGTAAATATGATTATTGTTTTTTAGTTATGAGCACTATTCTTTCCTTTTGGTAGAGGGGTCATTATATGAGAATAAATTTGTGTTGAAATTACAATTTTTGTTATACCATGATTGTTATTTTGGTAATATTTTATATTATAAAGTATAAAATTTATTAAAACTATGAATTATCACTAATTTAAAAGTCTTAATTTATCTTGAATTTACTCATTATATATGTATCGATGTCATGTATTCAAAGAGATTTGTAATGTTTAAAGATTGTCTATTTTGGATGAGAAAAAAGCAAGTCTTTTAAATAATCTAAATTTGTTTCATCTTGCATTTTGTTTTCAATATTTTTAAAGGTTTAAATTGTTTTTGTTATTTTCACATTAAACTTTTCCAAGATTTAACTAGTTTTGACATAGATTCAAAGACTTTTTCAGATCATGTGAAGCAACTTTCTTGAGAATTTAGCTACAAGTGGGAGTGTACCTTTTTGGGCTACTCCAAAGTTTTTTCCAAATCCCCTCAAGCTTGATTTCAATGATCTTAGTTGACGTCTTCACTATTGCAGCAACAATTTTATGAGCTAATACATAGAGAATTCTCAGTCCTAAATGGGTTTCAAATTCAAATAAGTTAGCAGAGATAGTTGATAAATTGTATATTTCTTTTCTTTTTCAAAGAAAGTAGTGAATATTATGACATATGGAAATGCTACAAGCATGTATCTTTCAACAAATGATGACAGTGCAGTGATTGGCAATCTAATATGCAATTTTCAACAATTGTTGACATTGCAATGATTGACAATCTATTATGCATCCTTCAACAATTGATGATGGTGCAGTGATTGAAAATCTAATTAGGACATTATTGTTAGTCTTTTATATGAATGCTAGTCAATTCGAAAAGGTATCAGCGAATTTAGTTTCACTTGGTTATTCTTTAATCTCAAATTGTTGATTCTTATTGTTTATATTTTATCTAGGACTACACTATATAGATTACTCATGGGAATAAAATCAGTACCCGAGGTTTTGTGCTTAAACATTGTGGTGATTTATTGTAATGCAAGATGATGATACATACTATGACATGGACTTTATAGTTAGATTTTCTAAAATGTGTACAACAGACTATTATATACATGAAGTGAACAAGCTAAAAGTTAAATTCATAACTAGAAAAATAATTCCTACAATTGCAATTGCAACTATAATCGCCACTGGTCTAGTGTGTTCGGAATTTTATAAGGTTATATCAAACCACATAGTTGACAATTATTGCAATACTTTCACAAATCCCACATTTCCTCCTCTATGGAAAAACTTATTCCCCCTAAGACCATAAAAATAAATCTTTCTAAGCTCGTATAAGATTGATGGGACATTGTTGTGAATATGATTTTGTGAGAATTGTTAGATTATTAACCACTATGACTTGTCATATTGCTATTATTTTTATGCTATATGCTGCAACTATAATCACCACTATTCTAGTGTGTTTGAAATTTTACAAGGTTATATCAAACTAAATAATTGACAATTATTGCAATACTTTTGAAAACCTAACATTCCCTCTTTTCTTTGTGGCAAAACCTATTCCCCTTAAGATCATAAAAAGTAAATCCACTTTAGCCTATCCAAGATTGATGGGACACTGTTGGGACTCTAAGTTTGTGAGAATTGTTAGATTAGTAACCACTATGACTTGTCATATTGCTAGTATTGGGATGCCATATGATATCTTCATATAAGGATTCATCATGGTTATTATGTATGTAACAAATAAGTAGTAAAATTATTTGAGAAACCATTTATTTGAAATTGTCTTGATTTTATGTATCCATGTTCCAAATGTCTATTAACTTGTATTTATATCATCATTAATATGGAGTATTGTTTTTATTCAAATGGGTATATTTTCCATTTGTAGTTTATTTAAATATGCAGTGTTTCTTGTTTGATGTGTGTTTAATTAATGTGTTTTATATAGAGAGAAAGTGTACTTGTACCAATTAGCAAAACATGATTTGATATTAAGTGGGAAAATTTTCTTCTAATCTTTTTGACTAAAAATTAGCATGTAGTTCCATTTAATTCTCATCATCTTAAGAATTGTTATGTTGTCCACTTCAATAGTGCTACAATGGATGTTTCTAGCAAGTTGATCCCTTGGATATGACGCATATGTGGAACCTTAGTTGTCATTCATGAGCTTTCTTGGGAAAATATATGATTGGAATTTGATAATACAAACAACTATTTTTTAAAGTTGTGCATTCTCTTTATTTTTTAAAATTGATAGAATTTGGGTTTTCTTGCATGAATTGTTAGGGAATCCCAAACATTTTTCTTATGCTTAGGAAAAAAATTGTTCTATATGTGGCTTAAAATGCTAGTGTAGTGGTTATTTTAGTTGGATGTTTGGTCTTTATGGTGTCATTTTCTAATTTCTTGTATGTTCTAGTTAATCTCTTGGTGAGTTTGCAACAAAATACAAAACATTATGATTTGTGCACCATCTAACTCACTAAACACTAATGTAAATTGTATAGTTGGGATAATCCTATCTTACAAAATAGTACATATAAATTTCAAGTGATCGGTTATTTTATAAAAGATTAGGCGATTATGTTCTATATTGATTAAAATTGCGATCCCTTTGATTTTCTTCTTTCCAAATCTCTTTGCTACACAAGTAAAAAAAATATTTTCGAATTCATTACATAATTTATTTGGTAATTATAAATAAATAGGAAATCCATGCATCTCATAAGTCACAAAGTAACAACTTTTCATTCACTACCCAATAATATGCTTGAAGTCCCCCTATCTCGAGATGTCAAATTCATTCATTTTTCTTGAACTTCAAGTTCAAATTCCTTAAATCTCAAGCAACTCCCTTTCCCAACCTTCTCACTTCCATTGGAATCCAAATTCATTCATTTTCTTCAACTTCAACCTCAAATTCCTTGAATCTCTAAGCACCTCACTTGCTCGACCTCCTCACTTTCATTAGTATCCCATTACAAAGTGTCACTTTGTATTCAATTCCCAACCCATTCTTCCCCAAAACATGAGAAAATGCACTTAACAATTTAGCTAAGTCAAAGCTAAAACCTTTGTCAATGGGAATGACATCTCCTTGGTCTCCCTTTCCTAAGTTTGTTTGAGGAATCTCCTATTGCTACAAACATATTGAGGATCCTTGGTCTTACTTCTCTTTTCTTACATAACTACACCATTCGCTTGGAAATTCCTAATCTCCAATATAAATAGACAAAGAGTAGGCCAACTATGGAAATACCTACAACATCTCCCATTGATATTGAAAAAATTACACCAGTTAAGCACTAATTATTAAATACTCCTATGGGGGGACCTATTGATGAATTTTAAAATGCATTCACATGACCCTCGAATCTCTAGTTGGTTAGGCCAGGAATGTGGTTACAAAGTCATGGTTAAAGACTATAATACAACTTCGAAGTAAAAACAAAGAAAATAAACAATTAAACTAACAATATTTGCAACGTGTTAACCAAAACAAAGAAGGATGTGTTGTTAAACAAGATAGTAACTTAAACAATTGGCTTGTCAAGCCAAACTCAAAAGCAGAAAATAAATTTCAGCTACTATTACTGCCTGTTTTTAAGATCATATCCCATAAAGCAAGAGATTACAGTGTACAATAAAAACAAAAAAAAAAAACATAAACATAAACATAATGATAAATATACAATATGGCAAGAAAACTTCAAGTTTCCTCCTTAATATCATAAAATAATAGTGTTTGGATATGATGATAAAAAACTAAGAAGATCAAAACTCTGCATAGGAATTTCTTAACAAATGACTTCATTTACATGACCGTGTGGTCAAATGCTAACAAACATAAACAAAAAAATGAAACAAAGGTTGCTTCAGTGAGCTCAAAAGGCACGTTCAGATACTGATATGCTACTGCAAAGTAGAGCCAACATTAGTATTGACAAAAGATGCAGCAAATATAAATCAACAGTGATTAAAATTTATGACACCTCTGACAACAAGAGATATTATCAACCTATGTCAATGTTATTTAAAATAAGCCTTGTAGATCAATGTATGTGAGACACAATTATCTAAACACAATGAAAGAATAACCAACTTGAAGAATGAAATCAAATTGTACCAACTTGTATTGCCATTGATGTCCCTTGTCTACCCTTTAGCCTGAATATATACCCTTTAATTCATAAAACAATTTTCATAATTGTTTATTTTATTTTAAATGACAAGTCTTTAAATTTTAATTAAGGCTTAATTAAAATTATTTGAGGCAAGATAGTTGAGGGTGGGCTCCTTAAAAATAGGAATGACTCGAAAAGTGGAGGACCCGCATCCAAAATACATTGACCACGTAATTATAATATCTCAAATGCATGATAATCAACCATACAAAATATGCTTGCATCACGTAAACATATCAGCCATGGGATCAACCTCCCATGCACATCCAAAATATAGTGTGGAAAATGTCTATAATCATGTCCAAAATATTGAAAATATCCCTCCTTTCCGAATCAACTATAAATATAAAACATCATAAAAATTATGACAAATATTTCAATCACCAACATATCTCTGTTCAAAATCAAATAATTCCAAATATGAGCTATCAATGCCCCTGTTAAAAATTCAAAGTTTTAAATGCACATCATCATAATACAACCATAAAAAAACACAACATTATATCTTTCTGCCAAAATTCATGCCAAATATTCACCACCACATCATCAAAATTTTATGCAGAAGGAGAAGCATTATTCTTGGATTCTGCTAAGAATCCTTTCGTAGAGAAGCAAAGGGATCTTCAATACTCTTTGGAGTAGAGGTTGTGGGATATGGCATCAACTTTGGAGTGGTGTCATGATCAGGGATTTTTGCAAGAATCATATTTGTAGAGGCATTGGATGGAGGACGAATCTAAATATGACTAGCAGTAGTATGTGAAGGAATGGATTTCGAATGTGGATTATGAACAGGTTTCCCAAAACGAGAGGAGGAGGTATGTGTTGTAGAATGAGAACTAGAGACCAACTATGGGATTTTAGGATCAGTGCCCCAGATATTATTATCACATTGAGGCAAATATTGAATAGGATTTTAGCCATCATTATCATTTACTGGTTCATTGGTTGGGATTCCAGTATTTCTTGAATATTAGGGTGGGGCTGCAAAGATTGAAAAAAAAAAATTTGGTAGATCGAAGGGATGAAAGACACATTTGGGGACCACAAATCAAGATGGCTTGTGGTGGCCAATTGATGAAACTCATTAGAATCAACATTAAAATGAAAGAAACAAACTCTTTTGTTTATGTCAGAATCCCACCAGCTTGATGGTTTATTCCTTCTTCTTCGACCCCTGCCCTGGCCTCGTGAACCTAAACTCATTTATAAAATATATTTAAATTAATACTCAAACTATTAAATATGAAAGCCATCAACTACTCATCTCATTTTACATTTGTTACAAATCAACTATGATAATCAAGAATCTATCACTTTTCACATGCTTGAGGGATGAATAAACAAGAATGAATTTCTGAATGGACAAACCAAGTGCCTAGGGGAAATATTTCAAACCCAATAGAGTTCACAATGCAATTTGAATTTGCAAAGGAGGGAACATGCATATGACTCTGTATAAAAACAACTAGTATAGAAGATACTTTTCATAAAAACTTTTCAATTTGTTAACCCTCTTTCCTTCACTTTTTTTACAAATAGCTAGATTAGGGTCTGAACCAGGGTTTATCAATTGAAAGATTTTATGTTCAAATTCAGGGGTGAAATAATTGTGACATTGATAGGGAGATTGTTTGCAAAATAAAGAGTAACAAAACAAGGTTTTGCATGTCGATTTATGCTTCACACATACAGGAAAATGCAGAATGACCTTCGAATAATACATGCAATACAATATTACTTCCTATGTATCAGTTGATAGGGTTTTTTTTTCTTTTATTCATATGTATTTGAGAGGAGGGAAACCCTCTTGAACAAGAGAGACCACATTCGAAATTTTGGAACAAACCCTTCACATAAAAATACTTTTTTTTTGTGTAGAAGGGAAAAAATAGACATAGGTCAAAATTTTTGCATAAGATATGACAAACAATCTTGCATTGGCACATCATTGCCATACATTTTTATTTGAACAAATTTCGGAGAAAAAAACAATATTTGGGGTTCGAACTTATGATAAGGCAACAATTTATCAAAGAGGGTCTTGACTTCTCAATATTCAAATGACTCTACATAGGAGCGTTTGAAACTGTTTTAACATTTCAAAGAGTTTCATAGAGGAGGGGTTTCAAAACCTTCTTTTGGATAAATTTTAGAGAAATTTTAAAGAGTAGGGCCAGGAGGCACCTTCCTTTTGAAGGAATTTCAAAGTAATACCAGAGAATAGGGGCAGGAGGCACCCTTTCTCAAACTTAAATTATGCATCGAATGTGGTGAGAATACATAAAGAAAAATTTGCAAGGTCATTAGTTCATTGGTGGAGGAATAAAAGGATCGACAAGCATGGAGAAATAAACCATTAATCAAAAGAACACAGTGAAGTGCACAATTAACCATAGGGCTTACCTGGACAATGTTGAGAAAAAATGAATGGTAGCCTTTGTGAAAATTTCCAAATACGAAATTCTATTGCAACAATTGATTTATTTCACCTACTTATATCTCACAATAAGTTATTCACAAAATCCCTTTAGTAAACATTAAAATAAATTCTACTGAAGTTATCACATAAATGCATAGAGAAAATAATCAGTGGCATACAAGCACAAGAACCAATCACATCAACACAGTGGTTTTTGTACAATTGTCCCTGGAAAAACCCAATGTGGGAAAACCAGTGAAGCAAATGAGGGTTTTATTAATCTTCAACAAAAATCTCTTTACAAGGAATGATTTTACAGAGAAACTGAGATACTACTGAGAGAAAACACCTGATGCATAGTTCATTCCTCTCCTATAAAATTTCTCACACCCTGGAGACCCTTCTCCTACCTCTGCATCACTCTGCACTACTCTATGTCACTTTGTGTGCCTCTGCGTCATCCTGCATGAGGATTGTGTCTTCCCTCTGCACTATCTCTTGATAGCCCTGCATCACCTCCTCTTTAGTCACTAACTTCTGTTGCTCCCCTCCTCTTCCTCCACCCTGCTACTCTCCCTCTAAAATTGATCTCCTTCTCTTTGAGAATCGATTTTCCTTGGGATACTAAGTATTTGTCGGTGTGTCTCCAAATGATCCTCAAGTCTTCTCTTATACTTTTTCTTTTTGATGAATCAATGGCTGAGAGTAAGTCTCTAATCAACGACTAAGATTAAAACAGACTGGGTGCTTGTCTCTTAGAAGCTTCTCACCCATATATTTATTAATATCCATTGATATTTTTATTTTCCGAAGTTTAGACTTAGGAACCCATTAAAAGTAGTAAGTATTTTAATAACTCGCCATCCGTGTGGAAATTCTCCCAATGAGTTTTGGGTCTTGGAGATCTCATGTGTCTTAGCCTCTCCACCAAATTTCAAGGCTAGATTACTTTCGATGCTACCCAAAATCAACACTCCAACTTAGCAAGGAGTGTGCTCTAGTAGTGCTTCCCAATAGAAGCATCACATTGATCCATGGAATCCGTCCTCTGCCCCTCATCTACTACACTACTGCAACCTGTACTATTTCCCATGACACTGTAACTGTCACAACTACATCTCTACTGCAGCTTCCTCTGAATATGTTGCATCATGATGCCCATAGCACTACCACTGCTAAGTATTGCATTGCAACTCTTGATACTATATGTTTCTGCTACTGAAATGGATTCTTCACCATCCCCATCTTCTCCTTGAAATAAACAAACTTTGTTCTTCCCAGAGACTTGGTGAGGACGTCTACCACTTGTTCTCTTGTTGGAGTGTACCTCAACTGTATTGCCCCTCGTTGGACATAGTCTCTAACACCTAATATCAATGTGTTTTGATCGATCATGAAATGTTGGATTCTCAAAGAACTTGATGCAACTCTGATTATCACACAAAATCCTAGTCGCTTACACCCTTCTCTTGAATAGATTCACAAGCAATTTCCTAATCCATATGGCTTCACACGCAGTTGTGCTAGCTGCCATATATTTTTCTTCAGCTGAGCTCAGAGCCACAGATTTATGTTTTCTACTACACCAGGAGGTCATTCCTGATCCAATGTTGAAACAGTACCCAGTGTTACTTTTCCGATCTACTGAAATTCCAGTCCAATCTGCATCAGTGAATCCACTCAGCCTGATATCATTGCATTGGATGTACAATAGTCCATGCTCAACTGTTCCTTGTATATACCTAAGAACATGTGTGGATGTTGCCCAGTGCGCCCTCTTAGGTTCCACCATGAACTGGCTGAGGGTATTGATAGAATAACAAATGTATGGCCTGGTATTGACCAGATACATCAGCGACCCTATAAGTTGCCTATACAAGGTGGGATCGATGTCTTTATATTCTGATGCATCAATCTTCTTCCAGTTGATGATCATTGGAGTAGCCATAGGTCTACAATCCTACATTCTAAATCTTTTAAAAATCTATGTAGCATATCTCCCCTGTTCAAGGAAGATCTCACCCTTCTGTTGCCAAACTTCCAATCCTAGGAAATAATGCATTTCTCCCAAATCCTTTATATCGAATTTTGTGGCTAGGTTATCCTTGCAGTCTTTGATGAGCCTGGATGATCCTATCAGGAAAATATCATCCACATATAACACAAGGATAAGAGGCTCATTCTCTACGACAAGATAGTAGAGATTAGGATCTGTGTCACTCTTGACGAATCCCATCTTCTACAAATAACCATCAATTTGACGTACCATTCTCTAGGTGCATGTTTAAGCCCATATAAGGCTTTCTTCAATCTGCATACATGAGATTCCTTCTCATGTGTCTCAAACCCTCTTGTTGTTCAATGTATACTTCTTCTTCTATCGCCCTATTCAAGAATGTCATCTTGACATCCATCTGGTTAATCTCCCACCCCATTTTTGTTGCAAGGGATATCACAGTTCTGATAGAAGTATACATGTCTACTAGGACGAAGGTTTCTTCATATTCTATCCCTTCCTTCTCAGCATATCCCTTAGCCACAAACTTGGCTTTGTATTTCTCCATGCTGTCGTCTACAACATATTTGACTTTGTAGATCCATCTCGACCTACCACTGACCTATCCTGAGGCCTAGGTACCACTTCCCAGACATCATTGACCATTATAGAATTGTATTCCTCCACCATAGCATCTACCCATACTTAATGTTGAATGGCCTCCTAAAAGCTAGAGGGTTCACCAACCTGAGCTACTAAGGCCTCATATCTGCCTAGTTGTCTTCGATCCCTTTTATCATTCCTGGGTGCACCAATGAAGTCCTCTGCATCCTGTAGAATCTGTCGGAGTTCCCGGCTCGTTCTTCCACTGGTAGTGGGTACATTTATTAGCTCCTCCTCTTCTTGAGATTCCACCTTTTCTGAAACTTTGCCTCTAGGAGAATTGTTGGTACTAGTTTCTACTGGTCGAAGTGGTTGGACCAACAGATCATCTTTCTACTGCTCCTCGGAAGGCATTTCTTGGGATTTCCTAAAGCTTTGTCCTCCATGAACTTTACATCCCGCCGAACTACTACCTTCCTACTTCTTGGAAGATAGACTCTATATGCCTTAGCATTCTCACTATATCCCACAAGATATCCTTTCTCAGCCATTTGATCCAATTTCTTTCTCTTTTCTTCGGGTATACGGCAATACACCAAACTTGCAAATATCCTAAAGTGACTGACTTTAGGTGTCTTCCTGGTGAAGAAACTTTGGAGTAATCTTTCCCAATGCCTTGTGCGGAGTCCTATTGTGGACATAAACTATCATGTTGCATGCTTCTGCCCATGGCAATTTAGGCATATCCTAATCATATAGCATCACTGTAGCTGCTTCCACAATAGTCTTGTTTTTCCTTCTGCAACTCCATTCTGCTTCGGATTGTAGGGAGTTGCCCACTTTCTTTTGATGCCTTCCCTAGCAAAACAATTGGTGAAGTTCTTGTTAACGTACTCTCCACAATTGTCTGAGCACAATACTTTTATCTTCTTTCCTATCAGATTCTCTACTAGAGCCTTGAACTCTTTGAATTGACCAAAAACCTCATCCTTGGTTTTTAGAAGGTAGATCCAAGTCTTCTAGGAAAGGTCATCGATGAAGGTGATGAAGTATTCTGCACCACTAGGAGATTTTGTGGACATAGGTCTGTAGATATTTGATTGCATCAATCCTAGAACACTCTGAGCCCTATAATTACTTATGGAAAAAATTGCTTTGGCATACTTGCCTAGAGTGCACTCTCTGCACACATCATCTTGTTAGGTACTTAATTCCGGAACTCCTGATACTGTTTTTCTCAAAGCCCCATGGTGTAGGTGTCCCATCCTCCTGTACCATAGTTCATTCAAATATTTATCCCCAATGCTTCCTGTCAGTGCCATTGGAGATTCTAGCTGTAGTCTATATAGCTTGTTACTTTTGATTCTAATCTGGGTCTTCTTTTTCCAACTCGGTTGTTTGACATGTATTTCTCCTTATTGAAGAAAATGTCATAACCCTTGTTTTGAAGTTGAGATATGTAAACTAAGGTCATCCACAATCCTGGCACATGCAGCACATTTTTTGCCCAAAGCTGATCCCCTACTTTTGTTTGAAAGACTACACTACCTCTTCCTACAGGGATACACTTTGCCTTATTTCCCATGGTGATCTGAAAATTCATACTTTCTTCCTGATAATTTGAAAAACATTCTCATATTCCCGTCATATGCCAGGAAGCTCCACTATCTATATACCAAACCTCAAAGGAGGCAAAACTTGCTAGGCAAGCGACTTCTTCTTCGAGTCTGGAAGCTAACATAGAATAATCGTGATCCATGTTCTTCGTGCTTTCTTCTTTCTTTGGAGATCTACACGAGTCCCTCTGAGTTGATGCCTCAACATCATGCTCTTGACTCATAGCAAATTCATCTCCCTTGTTGCCCTATCTTTACTCTGATACCATGTGAAAAATTCCAAATACGAAATTCTACTGCAACAACTAATTTATTTCACCTACTTATATCTCACAGTAAGTTATTTATGAAATCCCTGTAGTGGACATTAAAATAAATTCTACTACAGTTATCACATAAATTCATAGAGAAAATAATCAGTGATATACAAGCATAAGAACCAATCACATCAACACAGTTGTTTTTGGACAATTTTCCCCGAAAAATCCCAAAGTGGGAAAATTGGCACAGAAATGAGGGTTTTATTAATCTTCAGCAACAATTGCTTTACAAGGAATGATTTTACAGAGAAACTAAGATACTACTGAGAGAAAAAACCTAAGGCATAGTTCATCCCTCGCCTGGAAAATTTCTCACCCCCTTGAGACCCTTCTCCTACCTCTGTGTCACTTTTGCATCACTCTACATGCCTCTGCGTCAGCCTGCGTGAGGACTATGTCTTCCCTCTGCCTTGTCTCTCGATACCCCTGCATCACCTCCTCCTCAGTCACTGACTGCTTCTACTCCCCTCCTCTTCCTCCACCCTGCTACTCTCCCTCTGAAATCAATCTTCTTCTCTTTGAGAATCAATTTTCCTTGGGATATTGAGTATATGTCGATGTGTCTCCAAATGATCCTCAAGTCTTCTCTTATACTTTTCCTGTTGATGAATCAATGATCAAGATTAAGCCTCTAATCAACGGTTAAGATTAAAACATATTTGATCCTCGTATCTTAGAAGCTTCTCACCCTTATCTTTATTAATACCCATTAATATTTTTCTTTTCGTAAGTTTAGACTTAGGAACCCATTAAAAATATTAATTATTTTAATAACTCTCCATCAGGGTGGAAATTCTCCAAACGATTTCTGGGTCTTAGAGATCTCATGTGTCTTAGCCTCTCCACCAAATTTCAAGGCTATATCACATCCGATGCTACCAAAAATCAACAACCTTATCACAAACCTAGCTTCTAGCTAACGATCCAGTTCCATTAACTATGGCAACCTCCAGCTGTGAAATTTCCAAGTAAGGTTGAATTTCACAAACTGAGGTTTAAAACCAAAAATACCTTCGAACCTAAGTCATGGCTTGAAACTACATAGACCATCCATCATTCATAGGGTTTGTAGTGATGCACTAAATTCGTTGGACAAGTTTGTGTTTCTCAAGGCCTACAATAAATGCCAGGAGTACATGCTTGCAAAATATCAACCAAAACCATAACCTCAATCCAACTTGTCCTATATACATAACAAACTACAAAAGGAAACCATGTAATAGGTGGACACTTCATCAAGTGAAACAATCACTAGTAATACACATAACGCAACCCTAATCCAACTCAAGGAAAAGGTGCCACATACATGTTGGGATATTTCCCAAATGATATATCATACTAGGCATTCAAAACTAGAATCATCACAATGGATTGTTAACAAAGTCAATACATATGGCATAACAAAAATTCACAATATATATTGTGCACATAATATCAACCTTGAAGTGCATACAATAATGTTGTGACTATATATTACGCAATCCTTTGCCATATAATAAATCTAAAATTCAATAATTTAATTAAATCAAATGACCCACCTTTGAACACCATAATATAAAGTTTCCACAACGCACATGTATAAATGCCAACCAGACCCATTTTACTATAGTGGATCATGTAAATTTAGAATTGCAACCTTTCTCCAATACATAGTTGTGATGAAATGCAATAATGTGATGTGCGACCCATTCTTTCATGAGTAATTAACCTTTTTTTTTGTATCCATTTATATTTACATTTAACAAAATTGATTTGTATGTTGTGATTGCAGGTACAACATGCATAACCAAACCTCACATCATCTTGTAATATTATCGAAATTATCCAAACACAAAAATGCATATCATATCAAGCATGTGCATCCATTCTTTTCATATGGTAGATGCAATGTAAACATCTTAGTTGTCCTCCCTTTTTGTCATGATAATGATAATAGGTTTATAAGGAAAATGAAAAAAAGTCATTGGTGGCCAATTGATGTGTGACTAGGCATGACAGAGGTGAAAGTTTATATAGCATATTACAAAATAAAAAAATTCGAGAACATGTATCAACATTTGGTGACTCCACAGGTAAATATAAGCATTTGTATTGAATTTCAGAATCTGTGGTTTCATAGGACAAGGAAAAATGAGCTATGTAGCCCTAATCCCATCCCCCTTATAAGAAATTCTTAATAAAAATGCAATCACCTAATAATTTGTCACTTGCGGGAAAAAATTTCTTAGAGTAAGGAAGATGGATATTTTCATCTTGATGGAGTAAAACGAGTCACTTCATATGTACTCATTTCTTAAAATAATAATACCATGTTCTACTCTAGCAATAGTGCTTATGTTTCCACCTTCTGAGCAAGTTGTAGCAAGGTAAAAAAATTGTTGCTTTTGCATAGAAGTTTCTTAAAATACATATCTGACCTTTTTTAATAAATTACTAAAGAATAAACGTACAAGTACTAAAATAAAATAAAACAAGACAAAACGAAAATAAAAGAAAACAAAAAACAAAGGGTAAACGACCAGAGAAAAATTATAATTGGATTAATCCTACAGTAGGATCAGAGTAATGTTTAAGATAAGAACCATTGGTAGGGTAAGATAACAATCTATCATCATTATATTTCAACGGATAAGAATTAATTCCAACCTTAGTAGCAATTTCCTATGGGCCTATCCAATGTCTTTGAAACTTTGTATGTTTTCCTTTCTCAACATTGGTTGAATCCCCTAAAAGAACCTTTCTCCCTACTTCAAAGTAGCATCTTTAGCCATATTATCATGATACTTTTTAATTATTTCTTTCCTTTTCTAAATTTAGTGGAGAGATTTAGTTCTTTATTCGTCAAGAGCTAGAAGTGCATGACAACGATTGCTTAAATTAGATTCATTGAAATCTTTAGTTTTAAAGGCAAGGCGAAAGGAGGCTAATTGTAGCTCAACGGGAATGACATCTCCTTGCCCATAGACAATTTGGAAGGGTGTTACACTAGTAGTTTCTTTGGTGGTCATATGATTATCCCATAAGGAGCTGGAAAGCAAGAGGTGCCATTCTTTAGGATTACCAAAAATGATAATTTTAAGAATTTTTAGAAGGTTTTTGTTGGCTGATTTGGCTAACCCATTTCCTTAGGGATAGTAAGAAAATGAAAAGTTGTGCTCAATAGCAAACTTGCTGTAAAAAAGTGAAATTTAACATAAATAAAATCAATTCCATTATTAGACACGACGTGAACCAGTGTGTTGAATCTAGGTATTAAAATATATTAAAAAAATGGATAGCCTGGTAATCAATGGCCCTTTTGAGAGGAATTTCCTTCAAACATTTGGTGAAACAATTTGTTGTGGTCAAAATATAAACATAAACAGTTGAAGGAGGATTACTTGGCCTTATGAAATCAAGCCCCCATTTGACAAAGGGGAAAGTAAAAATGATAGGCTCTAAAAGCATTTATGAATATTGTAATTTCATGGATGCATGTTGACGTTCATTACATGATCTAAGAAATTTGAAAGTATCGCTGAAAACATGGGGCCAATAATAATTGGCTCTTATAATTTTCTAGGTTGTAGCTCTTGCAATGAAATTACACCAACTTGATATGATTGTTTAGATGAGCCATGCAAAGATTTCATAATATGATTTGCAGATTTGTCATCCACACATCTAAGAAGTACTCCTTCAGGAGATTTCCTAAAGAGTATATTCCCTACAAACATGTATTTCTGTGTGTTTTGTTGAAGCTTTCTTCTATGGATGTTGCTCAAGTTTCCTTGGCATCTTTGGCGAGTTAAATAAAAAATGGTATCATGATACCAAGGGTGATGAAAAATTTTAGATTGTTCAATTTGAACAAAAAACAAATCAGCAAAATATTGATTCTGAAATTCAAGATTCTTTGTATGGTCTAAATCTTATGCAAGGTGTAATGCTAAATCTCAAAATGTAATAATGTTGGTAATTTTTATAGTAAGGTCATGTTCCTGAGTTTTAGTCAGCCCATGGGCTAATTTACGAAATAACAAATTTTTGGAAAGCAAAAATTTCACAGTTGGTAGGCAAGTCCTTACCTCAGTATGTTTCCCAAGGATTAAACTTCTCAACATCTTTAACAAGAGAGTAAGCATGTTTCCCAATCAGTGAATATTTCATAGCATCATCATATAAGATTTGGCTAGCAAATGCTATGGGTTCGTCTAGTGCTTGAATGTTCTTTTGCATTAACATCACATAGACTGCTTCTTGTGTAGCATTAGTGTATATGATAAAATATTTAGAAAATTTTGAAGTAGCCAAAATATGAGTTGTTTAAATTGCATCTTTGATCTATTGGAAAGCTTGTTGGGCATAAAGATTCCAGTTAAAAGATTGATTATTTTTCAAAACAATGTGGATTGGCTTGGCAATTTTAAAAAATTGGAATGAACTGTGTTACAAAATTGATTTTTCCCATGAATGATTGGATTTTTTTCAATGTAGGAGGAGAAAGAGATTGGATGGTAGATACTCATTAAGGTTCAATACTAATTCCTAAATCAGAGACAATGTGTCCAAGTACCTTGCCAAATTTAACACGAAAAATTGTCTTGGCAAGGTTTAATGGTATTCCATACTTTCTACAATGATTAAAAACTCTTGCAAGATGGTCAAAATGATCTAGTCGGTACTTAGAGTAAACTATCAAATTGTTCAAGTACACTTGGATAATTAATCCTATCATGTCATCAAGATCTATGTTCATGACTCTTTGGAACATAACTCCAACATTGATTAGGCTAAAAGGCATGAGGCTAAAGGAAAATGCCCCCCGTTTAGTGGTCAAGGTCGTTTTATGTCTATAATTTATCCTCACATAGATTTGATTATAGACAAAGAATCCCTCTAAGGTGACATTATAACAGAACCAACCACTTGTTGTGAAATCTTGGGAGAGGTAAATTCTCTTTCACGCTAGCCTTATACAAAGATAAAAAATCAACACAAATTAATTTGGCCATTTTTCTTTCTAATTGGGACTATTTTGGCCCCCCATTTAGAATATTTGATAGGGTAAATAATATGAGCAACCAACATTTTATCCAGTTCAACTCTGATTGTTTCTTCTAAAGCTAGATTTATGGGTATTTGCTTTTGCCTAACAAGTTGATAATAGATTTTGATTGTATAGCATGAGAAATGATGGAAGGATCAAAACCTTTCAGGTCATTATATGACCATGCAAAAACATCAGAAAAATTATGAAAGAGGCACATAAACTTGTCAATTTAATCTTGGGAGCATGATTGAGAGACATACTACATTTTAGGATCATTATTAGTTCCAATGTTCACTTGCACTGTTTTATCAGTTGTCTTATAGAGTGATTTGTTTGATGGAGAAATTTTAGTAGTATCACTAGGTGAGAAAACATCTTCAAAAGGAACCAATCCCTTAGGATATTCATTTTGGTTGAGAGTGATGATCTGAGATGGTTCCTTGATATCATTAGTAAGAAAATTCAAAATATCCTAGTCATCATCGAAGACCTGCAATGGTTCTTCATTATGAAGAAGGTGTGGTTTGTACAATGTTACTATGATGTAGTCAATCTTATTCATTAAATCAAAATATCTAGGCCTTGCAACATACATTTCCAGATGGTTAACAGTAGCATTCATGCTTCAATTTACATGTATGATGTTAAAAAATTTAAATTCTAAAAATGCATCCAAAGCAAGGGTTGTTTAATGCATCATCAGCTTGTTTGAGGGGATTAGATTCTTTTGATTAAATTGACATTTGACTCAGGATATCTGAAAAATGAAAGATTTTGTATTCCAAGCAAAGAGGCATTATTTAACCCAAGGAGTAGAGCTTCAAACTCTACGACATTATTGGTACAAGAAAAGCTCAAATGATAAGAATAAGAATATGATTTTCCAAAATAATTTTGTAGAAGAATACCAGCTCCATTTCCTTCTTGTGATGGTGCCCCATCAAAGAACATATGCCAAATTAAATCTAAATTAGAGGGAACATTCACAATACTTTACTTTCCAAAATATTCTTCATTAAAGATTGAATGAATTGCAAGGTCATTTTCGATGTATTTGACTAATGGTTGGGGAAGGTTTTTGATATCAGGCACTATTCTTTTTTCCCTATATATAATTATGTTCTTAGGACCTTCAAGAAAAATGAAATAAGAACCATCCATGGAATAATAGCCACATTCAATAATTTCCAGCCTCTACCAAGAATGATTGAATAATTATCAACATGCATATCAATGACATGAATATTACAAGTTGTGCATATTCCAGGTGAGAACACATTACTAAAGTGAGGTCCTTAATTTCACCAACCATGGCTTTCTTTTGTTTGTTGAAGGCCAACATATTCCTAGGAATTTCATGAGAATATGAAAGTCTGAGTTCTTCCATAATTGTCTTGGCCATGACATTTGGGACGAAACCCCCATCTATGAAATAACAATGGGCTATCTTATCGAATTTTTCATTGAAACATAAAAGGGCAGGTTCTTAGGTTGCCTATAATTTGTTACCACTTCAACTTTTTGGATTTATAAGGGCTTATTGTCATCTTCAATTTTGGTGATGGATATCGAAGGACGGGTTTATTTTCTTGTTTTTGGAGAGAAAGATTTAGATTTGCAATCTTCTCAAGAGTTTGAACAAGATCAAGGAGCGTAGCATTAACTTTGATTTTGGATAAATATTTTATGATATTGTATTTTCCGACAGCCTTGGGTAAATTATGAGTATTATTAGAAGGGTTACCATATTTAATATTTGAAGTTGATTGCTCTAAAGAATGATTACGATTAGAAGAATTATTTTGAAATTTTTTGTTGTATTTCTGAGCACAAGTATTTACAATATTTACTCATCGTCAATCCAACCATGAGAATTTATAGCATGCTTAAAAGGTGGAGGAGTGGAATTATTTCCAAAAATTCTCTCTCTACTTGCCATCATAATTTCATAGGTCTTTTCATCACGATAGTCCTCGCAAAAGTTACACCAAGGACGATTCATAAGAAAATTTCCTAGAGTAGAAGAAGTAGGAGCATGTTGAGGGATGGGTGGAAGGGAAAACTAAGAGGATATGGGTAAAACCTTGTGTTTGAAAGATATCATGTGATTTTTCATGTCTTGTGTTAATTGCATAATGACATTCATCTCAAGTCTTTTGTTTGATTCATTCAAAGGGATTCCAGTCTTGAAGTTCTAGTCTTCATATTCGAGGCAAGTCTATAAGGTTGTTTCTAGGTCATTAATAGATTTTTCTTCAAGTTGATTCTTATAATTTGGAGGTATAATATTGTAGTAATGAATCATGGTTGCTTGGCTCTGAGGCCTAATAAGATCGGGAATCTTATTATAAATCTTTATAAAACTCAAATTAAAAGATCTGATAGTTTCACCAAGTTTGAGACCAAATTGTTATATTCCTTGAGCTAGTCAGCAGGGATTTGCCACTATCCATAAGAGGATTTAAACCAATAAAAAAGTTCATCCCAAGTGGAAAAAGTTTTAGGAGGTGGATCATAAAAGTTTGAAGCATCCCTTCCTTCTAAGGTATTAACGAAAAACCTTATGAAAACATATTGATTATTGACCCCAATATTATTGCAAGCATTTGAAAAAGCATTAAGATGTTCTTTAACAATGCAAGTCCCATCCCCATAGAATATTGGAAAATAATATTTAAATTTAGGCAAGTGAGTTGTTGTAAGAGGCAAGTTCAGAGGAGATGGAGCATGCCAAGGGATTGCGTTCAAATCCTCCTTGAATTCAAAAATACCATATTTTTTGATGATTTTATTAGGGTCATTGGGTGAGGAGAGGGTTCATATTTGCTAAAGATGTTTCCCAATGAAGGTGCAGCCATTTTAATGGATGCAATATTAAAGATAGAATACAATTTAAAAAATGTAGTGTTAGACTCATATAATGAATATTTAAGAGTAGTTTTAAGATTTTCCAAGTTATTCTTCTACTTTTAACAAATGATAAAGAATTGAATTCAGGATATTTTCCTCTCAACCTACATGATTGTAGTGGAGTTTAAAATGATTGATGTATTTATCTTGAATGATGAGGGGTTTCAGAATTATGGCATCAGGATTGATATGAACGAGAAGGTGTGTACATATATCAATGAGAAATCAATTAGGTTGGATTATTGCAATGTGTTGTCTTAATTTTTCATTGGCAATTATAATATCACATGAGATGATGGTCCAAAGGAAAGATTAAATAGTATAACAGAGATATTGTTCTAATTTTTAAAGTATGGAAAGATATTTGGTTGAAACAAAAGTAGTTGTGTCATGGACTGAGAAAAAAATAAATCAACTTTCTCTAGAAAAGGCAGTCTTCGGTATAAATATCTCAACAATTGAATAGAGAAGGAAATTAATTTAACTTGATTATACTTCTTTGTTGTTGTTGTTACATTTGTAGACAATAATAATATATCTATATCATCTTGATCAATGCTTGTTCTAAAACGCTGAACTCTAGTCATAAATTTTGTCAAAAGGTTAGACAAAAATAATCAAACCAACAATAAAAAGTAGCAAATATACATAATATTATATTAAAAAAGATAGAAAACATAGATCAACACCTTAGAATTCAGCCTCTTCGAGGGGGAAAAATGTAAATGTATCTTTTCTATATTTTCTTTCATAATATTATATGCAAAAAGATCCAAATGTTTCTTTGGAGTACAAGAGGTGGAATATCTGGGTCATATTGTATCTCATGAAGGAGTTAAGGTAGACCCTAGCAAAATTAAAGCCATTAAGGAATGGAGAATCCCCACATCCATAAAGCATCTGCGAGGATTTCTCGGTTGACAAGGTATTATCGCAAGTTTGTTAAGAATTATGGGAGAATAGCAGCACCTCTAACAACACTATTGAAGAAAGATGCATTTTCATGGACTCCAGAAGCAACAAAGGCCTTCAAACATCTTAAAGAGGCAATGTGGCAAGCACCTGTCTTAGCTACACCGGACTTCACAAAAACCTTTATTGTGGAATGTGATGCTTCAGTTAATGGAATTGGTGCTGTTTTAATGCAAGATGAAAGACCCATTGCCTTTTGAAAGTCGTCCAATCAAGGGAAAGTTTTTTACACAAAGCTATTTATGAGAAGGAAATGTTGGCAATACTCCATACACTTAAGAAATGGTAACCCTACCTAATGGGAAGACACTTCAAGGTAAAAACGGATCATGATAGCCTTAAATACTTTTTAGAACAAAGATTATCCTCTGAAGAGCAACAAAAGTGGGTCACAAAGATGTGGGTTTATGACTTTGAAATCATCTACAAAACAGGGAAGCAAAATGTGGTGGCAGATGCACTCTCAAGAAAGGATGAGGATGTGGAAGCATTGTTGTGTGCCAGTTCTACTATCCAACCAAATTGGATAAATGAAGCAAGGGAGGAATGGAAGAATGACGAAGAAGTGTGGGCACTTATTCTAAAGTTACAACGAGATTCCAATATGTCAGATACATTTAGCTGGAAAAATGATTCATTATGGTACAAAGATCGCTTATACCTCTGTAAGAATTCCCAGCTAAAACAAAAGATTCTTATGGAATTGCACACTTCTCCCTTAGGAGGGCACTCAGGATTTTTAAAACTTACCACAGGGTTAAGAAGGAATTTTTTTGGGATGGCCTTAAATCAAATATTCAAAAGTTTGTGGCGGAATGTTTGGTTTGCCAACAAAAATAATTTGAAACAATTAAGACCCCGAGTTTATTACAACCTTTATCCATTCCAAGCTAACGTTGGGAGGAGGTTTCAATGGATTTTATCACAGGTTTACCCAAGTCTGAGGGAAAGAATGTCATCATGGTGGTAGTTGACAGACTTACCAAGTATGCACACTTTTGTTGCATTATCACATACATTTAAAGCTAGTACAGTTTCTACTGCATTTATGGAAACAATTCAAAAGCTACATGGAAACCCAAAGATTATTGTAAGTGACAGAGATCCCATTTTCACTGAAAATTTTTGGACAGAATTATTTTCTTGTCTTGGTACTCAGTTAGCTCATAGCTCATCTTATCATCCTCAATCTGATGGGCAAACTGAGATAGTAAACAAATGTTTGGAAGGATATCTTCGTTGCTTTGTATCTGATAAACAGACACAATGGGTCAAATGGTTGCCTCTGGCTGAATGGTGGTATAACACTTCCTTCCATACAGCAACAAAAATGACCCCATTTATGGCACTTTATGGGTATCAACCACCATCCATCACATCATATTTAAGAGAAAATTCTAAGGTTCAAGCAGTGGAACATCACATCGAGCATCAACAACAAGTTCTCCAACTCTTAAAGGATAACCTCGTGTTGGCGCATAATAGAATGAAACAATAGGCAGATCAACATCGCAACGAAAGAAGTTTTGATGTAGGTGACTGGGTATTCCTACGGCTATGACCATATAAACAAATGTCCCTCAAGCAAGCTAAGAAGGATAATAAATTATCATCAAAGTATTATGGTCCGTACAAGGTGTTGCAAAAGATTGGTACTATGGCATACAAATTGGAGCTTCTTGCAGCATCTCGAGTGCACCCAGTTTTCCATGTTTCATGTTTAAAGAAGGTTATAGGTGACAAGCTCCTAGTGCAAACAATATTGCCAGAACTTGATGAGGAAGGAAAATTATATTGGAACCAGAAGTAGTCACAGAAACAAGAACTCGACAGCTACGAAATCGATCAATTTCGGAGTTCATTAAGTGGAAGAACTTATCTGCTAAAGATTCCACCTGGGAGGATGAGAATTTTATACAGAAGCATCCAGAACTACTCAAGCGTTGAGTACAACACTTTTTTTGAAGTAGAGGGGCATGTTAGGTCCCTATAATATTAGTGATTACCCCATTACTATTGTAGTTGTTCCCCTTATTAATATTGTTGTGCCCCTATTGTCCCCATATTTTTATTACTGTGCCCCATAGAATCCCTCTATTGTTATTTTGTGGCTTTATATTATTATTGGTAGGTCGGTTGGGTTATATTGTGACTCCTTAGACTCCTATATATAGAAAGGAGGTTTTGTCATTTGAATCATCCAAGATTGTTCATTTATGTAATGTAAAGGAGGTTTGCCCCTCGAAGAGGCTGAATTCTAAGGCGTTGATATATATTTTCTATCTTTTCTTGAGCTGGTTTCATAACACTACACTTCAACTAGACGAGAAGCTTCAATCCTAGTTTTCTGCTCTTGTAGAGTTTTGAGTTGCTCATTCAATTTATTAATTTCTTTTGACTAGATTGACATATTTTCCAGTGTTTTTGTCACTTGTTCAGCACTTATAGTTTGAGTGGAAGAATTGGTTGCAATTGTTGTTCCTATATCTAGGAGTTGAGTGACGGGTATGGAATCCAAGGGGATTATGGCTACCCCTTGACTTTATTCTTTATCTTTGATCATTTTCTCCATTTCTGCCTCCATCTATCTAATCTGAATATTATGTTCTATGATTAGCTTCATCATGTCAACCTTATGTGTTTCATTTTCTTCAATTTCTTTAGTCAAGGGATCCTGGGTGGCTGGTATTTTTAGTTTCTTTCTCAATGCTACAGTGTCCAAATTTTTCTTCTTGATGATCTCCTCTGCAACATTTATATCTTTAGGATCATATCCTATATTTACTAACAAATCTTCCAAAGATTTGATCATCATTTCTTTTGCTAAAGAAGATACCTTTTCCATTTTTAACTGGGACTGAATGTTTGCATATGAAACCTCTAACTTAGATAATGACATGGCAGTGTTAGTTAAGGTGGAGGAAATCATCTCACCAGTTTGTTTATACATCTCCATTTGATCAATGGGATGGATACCTTTGGTGCTAAACTCAAATGATGTGCTTTTGTAATCAGCTAGTGTCTTTGGATGTGGAATTTGGGCCTCGAGAAATGCCATATGCATCTTGCCCTATTCCATGTCAAAAACTAATAGTAGTCCACTTTGTGAACTGGAATTCTGCTTCCAAAAATGATTATAGACATTGTCCTTAAGAATTTCATTCTTAAGTTTAATCTCCCAGTACCTATCAAAAACACTCTTTTCCTTTTCTCCTTGGACATCTTTGGAAGATATCTCTATTTCTTTTTTACCATGTCATGTTGAAGGTCCAGTAGTAGATGTAACAAACTTGTTGCTTGAAGGTAGTGATTCTCCAATTATGATGGCAACTTGATCTTCTATCTCCTTTTCTGCATTTGTCCTAGGAATCACTTTTTCCCTTTTATGTAAATGATTCTGAACTCCTTGGCCTCACTACCTATTGTTGATGATGATCCCTCCTCTCTATGTATTTTACTTGTTTTCTCTTGAGGGATGGCAGTCTGTAAACTTGAAGTAGAAAACAATTATTCTTCATCTTCCTGCAATGTATTCTCTTCCCATTATAACTGGTTCACATATTTCTCTATCTCAAGCCTTGAGGTATGGATATATGGAATAGTTTTGTTTTCTACTCTCAGCTTGGAAATAATACCCCAAGGGTCATAAGACCGTGTGAACCAAAAGATTCACATCAAAATCGAAGCACCCTTTAGGGTATATACAAAAGAATAAAATACCCAAAAACTCTGGGGTCATAAATTCCTTTGATTTCCGGAGGTCGGGTATACATTCATCAATGGAGAGCTATATTGGTGGTGGCAACTGTATACTTGGGTGCTGGTGGTAGAGTTAGCTTCTCTAGAGTGTTGGTAGAGTTTATCAGTTAGGGTATAAAAGAAAAATTAAAGTATAAAATACCTAGGAGTCCCGGAAATTTCCATAAGCCTGTCCCTTCTCTCATGGGTAGCAATGAGTCTCCCATTAGGTTTATAACCAAAGTAGCATGTTGCGGGAGGGTCTGATGGGAGGTGAGGATTGGCAGTGCGCTGTCTTTCCTGTGAGGTTCTTGTCTAGGTAGGGCAAAGGGACATCCTTCATAAATGGTTGTACAAATTGGTCAATTTCAGAGTAGTAATAAGGTGGCCTTGTATAGACTGGTAATTGAGAATTGATGAACGGCGAAGCGAGGAGACGAGCTTGCTCTATTCTACCACTTATTTCTCTATTCCCACCCACAACGGGGTATGTTGTCAATTGCGAGGGCGTTATATGGGAGGATAAACGCAAGGTGGGGGCACATTGAAAGAATACGAAAGGCGGACAGGTAGTTAAGAAACACTTCAGTAACGTAATACAACTTGCTGTAAGTGAGCATATTAAAGCAAGTGTGATCAAACTGGGCATCTCCTATAATGTTGTATGAAGCCCGTCTATCCAACGAGGCTCTCTGATTGACAATCATCCAGAGCTCGTCGTGCCATCCAGAATCGGAGTAGCAAGGGGACTCAGGCTTAATTTCATCTCTTTAAGAATCTTGGCTACCTCTTCTCTTGTTGACCTAGTGTTACATATGAAAGGGATCACTTGTGTCTTTATCTGAAACTGAGACTTCTTCTTTGCCAGCACAAAGTGAATATCATCTGAATTTAGCATTTGTCTAATATATTCAAGGGAAAAAATCCTCATGGGGAGGTATTTTGGGAATTTATATGGTGCTAACGTGCATCCATAAAATCTGATTTATGTATAGTTTTGGTATAAATACCAATCTCCATTCCTGGCCTAATCTGTCAAATGAAGAATCCTTTTGATGTCTTCACTGATTCTGGGTTGTACTAAGCTGGTTAGGATGTTCATAGCTGGGTGAACAAAATCTTCAATGAACTGTTTATAGGATAATTCTTGTTGCTCTTTCATGATCAATGAAGTCCAAAACATTACAGGTTGTTTGTTTTCCTCTTCATGTAACTTCTGCAGGGAAAAACTGAACCTTTCTACTTGACAATATAGAAACATAGAAATTAAAATTGAAGTGTAATTAAACACTTGTTCTGTTGGAAATTTAATAAACTGCTCATGAATGTTGTCAGCTAGGAATTGATCGAAATTGAACAAAATAGATGTTTTTCTATCTATGAAAAAGATGGAAAGGAATCCTAGAATGGGTTCATTTACCCATTGATCAGAATAATAACCCAAAATCTATGAAAGTGTGGTTATAATATGTTTATCTTGATAAGGGAAGATTTAGGAAGGGTATGGAGGGTTCCTCTTTGGTAATTGGGCATTTTATGGTAAGAATATCTCAAAAATATTGGCTGTTGTAGAAAAATCAAGCTTCTGATAGAGTTGGGTGAGGGATTCTATGGAAAATGGGGCACTTTTTTCCATAAGGGGAGCTAGCATCATCTAGTTTATGGATTGGGCAGTAATTTTAAAAAGGATCTCACCAGACGGGGTCATAATGGCTCTTTGGATGGGAATATAGTAGGCTTGGCGTTTCCTGGTGAATTCAGGGGCATGGAAGGTCAGAGGTAAAATATAATGTAGAAGATTGGACTCGTAGAGTCCAATTTCATCTGTTTTATCAGCATGTTTATCTTCCAACCAACAGTAGAGTTCCAAAAATTCACAATTGCATTGTGTCTCACTAGTCCTATAACCCCTATCAACTAATGGAATATGATCTAAGTCTATGGATGGAGGGACTAGTGGATTAACAAGGTTTTCCTAGTTCTTTCTCTCTAGAGGCATGATTAGATCAATAAACAATTAATAGTGATTGAAGGAAAAGCTTATCGAGAATAAAATTTGAGGTTATGAGCCATCAAGGGAGGGGAAATATAATACTTTTAAATGCTTCAACAAATATTTTGAAATGGTCGCTTTGTAGAGAGAACCTGGTAATTATGGAGAATAAACCAGTAAAAGGGACAAGGAATGTGATACAAGGTTTTTAAGCAAGGATGGCAATTTCTGTTGGAGCTTGGGGCAGGAACATTGGAGTCAAACGGTTACCCGAGAAGTCAAATTGAATGCCTAACGTAATTCTATCGAGGAAGCATTTAATTGGGAAATAGTTATGTAATGTGGTGTGACCGAGTGGCAGAGGTGTCAGGGTAGCGACACAGTAAAGAGAATGAGGGGAAGACGGTTTTCGGAGGGGGTAGAAGGCAGTAAGCAGAATCGACAGGGGAGTATGAAATGAGGGGAAGATGCCATGTAAGGATGGGGCCTAGTGGAGAAAGCTGCATTTTTAGACACCCCTTCCCCCACCCCAGCGGTAAAGGTAGGATGGAGAGGGGGGGGCGAAAACAAATGAGGGTTGTTGATAGTGAAGGGTGGAGAATCCTGATATTTTGATTGCAACCTCTTTTAACCATATACGACAAAACAACCTTTTCTCCATATGTGCCTTCTCATCACTTTTGAAACTTAGGATAATGTTTGGAATATAAAACATGTAAAAAAAAAACTTTATCCCCATCATGCCCCTTTTTTTACAATGTCATTGAGACTTAGGGTAAAAGGAACATAAATATATTTATAAAAACAACTATTTTTGCCTACCCTTTAACTA
Organism: Pinus taeda; assembly: GCA_000404065.3. Taxonomy (NCBI): domain Eukaryota; kingdom Viridiplantae; phylum Streptophyta; class Pinopsida; order Pinales; family Pinaceae; genus Pinus; species Pinus taeda. Next base: position 129,672 of record APFE030287293.1, on the reverse strand, counting down.
AGCTAACATTTTTATTTTTCTAAAGGGGTGCATTTTGACTAGCAAACCCATATTATTTTCTTTTATGAAAAAATGAAAAACTACTTGAATCAATGTCATTTTCTACCTAACTATTGATTTGCCAAGATTAAAATGTTTGGAAAATCTTTATTCTCTAGTCTAATTTAAATAAATTTAAACACGTTTAACCATGATTATATTGTATGAGTAAACAAATAACTAGCCATTGTGGCATTTTAAACAAGCTGCACACAACCTTTATTTATCAATCATAAGAGAACTAGCTATCAATAGTGGCATTTAGATTTGCAACACTTTCAGTATTATTTTCTTTTTGTTTTTTTTTCTTTCTTTTGACGGGGTTCAGTCTTTTATTCTTTTTTCAATGTTTTTTTTTGTTTTCCTCTTTTTTTCTATTTATACCCTCTTTTCATTTTTTTGGAAATCATTTGCAAATTGACAATTATTTATAATATGAAATTTCTGAGATAAAATACTCAATCACCTTAAGATCCTATAAATTATAGGACCCTAACAGTGGCTCCAGCTCGAGATGACACTCTCCATGTGAGGTGCCAAGAACATCTTATCAGTAGCCTTGAGTGTTCATTTTCAGCAATATCTACACCTGATTTCTTTTGTTGAAGTACTTATGGTAACATATCAATCGAAGCTTAGGGCTTTCTCTTTGGGCTTCAACTTTTGTCAACAAGTCACCCAATCAAAATAATAAAAGCAATGATATTTACAATGGTTTAATGTGAGAAAACTTTTTTTGCTAAGAGAAATAATGCTTGAGCATTCTGCCATTCATAAGTCCACTAGGAATTTTTGTTCCATCTAGATGTTTGAGGAAAAACACATTGTGTCCTCTGAAAGCATCAATGATATAAGGTCCAATCCACAGGTTGTCAAATTTTCCATGCTTTCCTTTGTCCTCTCTTCTAGAATCCCATTTTAAAACTCTGTCACCCAAAGTGAAATCATCTACTTTAGTTCTTCTATCAAAAATCTTTTTGATATTCTCCTAGATGACCTGACCTTTATTGTAGACTTCTTCCTTGGATTGCTGCAATTTAATAGTCTGATCAATCCTCCTCTAGATGTCATTAAGCTCAACCTGCAATTCCTTAATTGTCTTCATAATTGGAACTCCCAAAGAAGATGGGAAAACAACATCCATCCCATAAACCAATTAGTATGGTGGCATGCCAATTGATTTCTTTGTTGCGATACTATCAGCCCAAAGTGCATTTATTAACTTGTTGTGCCATGAATTTTTGTTCTCTTCTAACAACTTTTTAATAATGTTTACCAGAATCTTATTTGAGGATTCAACCAGCCCATTACCCCGTGGATAATAAGCAGTTGAATGTCCCAAAGTAATATGGTACTTGTTCCAGAAGTCTATCATTTTCTTGGATTTAAAATCTGCAGCATTATCTGTAATGATCTTGTTGCGACATCCAAATCTAGACAAGATATTGGTTTCCAAAAATTTGATAATAACAACATCAGTATCCAACCTGGAAGGTGTGGCCTCAATCCATTTAGTGAAGTAATCAGTAGCTGTGAGGATCCATTTGTGTTGGGCAAAGGATGGTGGATGGATTTCTCCAATGAAATCCAACCCCCATTGTTGGAAAGGACTTTCAACAGATATGGGTTTTAAAGGCAGAGGCAATAGTTTTCTTTTCCCCTCAAATATTTGGCATTTGTGGCAAGAGGTTACCTTCTTATGAACATTAGGGAAAATGGTAGGCTGGTAGAAACCAGCTATAAGGATCTTGCTAGCAATAGTTTTCTAGTATAGATGTCCACCGCAATCGCCTTCATGGAATTCCTGCATTGTTCTTTTAGCATCATCTTTCAATAGACAATTTAGAAAAATACCACCAACATATTTCCAATATAAAACATTATCTATGATGCAAAATTTCACAACTTTTAACTTAAAAATCTAGTCGTTGTCTTAGTTAAACCAGAAGGAGCATTTAAATGGAATAAAACAAAAATGAGGTTTGCATACCAGGGTGAGGTCATAGAAGCCTCATCTAACTGTGGAGTCGCTTGCTCCTCTTGATCATCTAGTGCAGCTACAAAGTTGATATCCAATGCATTAAAGTTAGACTCAGCCATCAATTTGGCTAACCCTTGTCCTTTGGTAAGCTTGGTGGGCTTGAATTCTATGTCATACTCAAGAATGATGGAAATCCATTTTCCTCTTTTACCATTTGGTCCATTTTGGGTTAAAATATCCTTGACAACAACATTTGGTACATAAGAAATAATGTGAGAATGGATGATAAACAATCTGAAATCCTTGATTACTTTTATTAATGCAAAGGCTTGTTTTTCCATTATGTTATATTTTAATGCAACATCCCTTAAAGCTTTACTGAAGAAAGCAATGCGTTGTTCAAATCCATCAGTGTTTTTATGTAAAAGAACAACTGCAGCAATATGTTCAGATGCAAATGAAAATATTGTAAAATCCTTAGTGAAATCTTGACTGATTAGGACTGGTGCTTTTTTTAATGCTTGTTTAACTTGATCAAACGATTGCCAAGCCTCAATGTTCCATCTTATTTCTGAATATCTTTTTAGCATATTTGTTATGTTTCTGAGGAGTTCTGCTAGGTTGGGGATGAATCTCCTTAGAAAGTTTATTCTGCCAATAAAGGATTGAATATCCTTAATGATTTTGGGGTGGTTGATTTTCAAAATAGCTTCAATCCTTTTGGGATCAATTTTAATACCTTCTTTAAAGATGATATGACCGAGAATTTTTCCCTCTTCAAGGCCAAAAAGTGTTTTCTTAGGATTTAGTGAAATTCCAAATCTTCTGCATTTCTCAAATACTCTTCTCATATGTAACAAATGTTCTTCATCAGCTTTAGAATAAACAGTAATGTCATCTAGATAGATCACAATAAACCTGCCAATTTCATCAGCAAAGGCAATATCCATTGCTCTTTGAAATGTGGCTCCAACATTCATTAACCCAAAAGGCATCTTCACATACATGAAGGTACCCCATGGATTAGTAAACGTTGTTTTATCTTGATCATTAGGGTCAACTAAAACTTGGTTGTATCGTGAGAAACCATGTAATAAAGAAATCCTAGAAGATCCAACCACATTTTGTAAGATGTGATCCATTTTTGGTAAAGGGTAGTTGTCCTTTAGGGAAACTTTGTTAAGGTTTCTAAATCTATGCACAATCTGATTTCACCTGTCTTCTTCCTCGTCGGTACTATATTGGAAACCCATTTAGAGTACCTAAGAGGGGCTATGATTTTAGAGTCATACATTCTTTTAATTTCTTTCTCAATTAGAGGCATCAGTACTAGATTTATTCTGTAAAATTTTTGTTTAAATGGTTTATGATCCTCTTTAATTGGAATTTTGTGTTGTATAATCTCTGTATCATAATTTTTTAGATCTTCGTAGCTCCAGGAAAAAACATCGTTGAATTCTTTGAATAAAGAAATATATTTTTGTTTTTTAGCAGCTCGCAGTGATTTGGACAGATTTATGATTTTAAGCTCTTTTTCACTACCTATGTTGTACTCTTCTATTGCTGCCCTTGTGGGCTCAATCTTAGGCTTATTAGCCACATCATTGAAATCAAATAATTCTTCTAGTGGAACTAAACCTCTAGGTAAACTGTATCCTTTCATTGAAGTGTTTCAAACTCTTCCTTCTCCAGATCTATCTCATGCAATTCTAACTTATTTACAATTTTATTTATGTGTATATTTACATCTGATTTTTCTAACTACCTTTCTACGCTAGAATGCACAACTATTTTATTTCCTAATTCACACTCTAAGTCTATACTATCATCTTCATATTCATCCTTACACTGTAGAAAACTTTCAATTTGTTTATCATTGCCAAACACCCCAATACTTCATATTATCTGGTACAGTTGGTCAATGTTTCACTACCACGGCATATTGTCGATTAGGGTAAGGCATTTTACAGGAGATGGCCAAAAAAGTTAAACTATTTTCCAAGATATTTTTATTTCTAGGAATTGCAGAAAGGCCATATTCCACAAAACTCTCTAGAAAATCAAGCACAACATTTATGTATGTTCTCAATCTATGGTGTTTGGTTGGATACTCTCCTTTGATTTGTTTTATGATTAACTCAACATCCCCTTGAATGGATATTCTCAAGGACCAATTTTTTCAACAATTGCAATCCTAATATAAGAGCTTCATACTCGGGTATGTTGTTTGTACATTGAAATTTGAGTTTGTATGAATGACCTTCAGCACGATTATTTCCTTTATTTTCAACCCACACTTCTGCTCCATAACCATCTTTACTACAAGAGCCATCAAAGCTCATGTTCCAAAGAGGTTCAGGAAGAGTGTTTTGTTCTAGTGCTTGTGTTTGGTTTGGATCTGTTTTAGAAATATTATTTTCTGCTTTGGAAACCTAAGTGTTGATGTCTCCATCATTATAAATAATGAAAGAGTCTAAATCTAAGTGGATAGAGTAAAGAGGATAGTTGTGAGGCTTCTCTTGACTACTCACCATGAATTTCATTAAGGTTTCCCTATATAATCTTCTTTTCTAACCAAAAACTAGTATGGTGGCAAAGGTCATATCCATCTGTAGGTCCCTTGTAACTTTTCTCCCCATGAGCATGACAACAACATGCCATACTTAGGGGGTATATCTGCAACCACTATGTCCATTACTAGACTTTTGGCAGGGATTTGAGCTAAAGTAACACATAGGTCTTTGATGAGACCTAGGCATCTCACTTTGTTGGAATCAAAGGAATATAAGTCTTTATAAGGTCTAGTAATGTCAAGTCCTAGCTTTTCCATAACAGCTTTAGGCATTAAATTGTGGGAAGCCCCTGAATCTAACATAGCATTATGGAGAATCTTATCATGAATATTTAGGCTAACATATAATGGAGGTACACCTCCTTCCTGTGTGTTACAGGTGTATTTGGGCACATCACTCTCGATGATCAAATCAGTACAAAGAGGGCTCATCAAACCCTAATTCAGTTGCTACATGTCCTAGAAAAGTCATCATGTTAAATGTTTTCATCCATGAAAGTTTCCTAGTTTGAAACCCTGCTGAAATGCCTCTTTGGAACACCAATGCAGCCTTGGTCAAGGGCAACTGCTCTACATAGCAAGTAGGCCCATTCAGAACTGCGTTGCAGAGTACTTAGGCCCACTTTAGCCTGCGATGGGCGAGGATGAGTGAAATTGACATAGGATTCTGGGAATATTCCTTGATTCTAGAGCATTCTAGAAGGATGCCCAGCTCTTATCTCATCCTATGAGCTCAATTTTGGATAGGCTATGGATCATTCAACCCTCTATCCTCTCATCCATTTCTCCATGGAAACTAACTATCCAATTATGGAAAACCATTCAATGCCCTATTTATGACAAAACCACTTGCATTTCCCTATAAATTGACCACTCATCATAGTGATCAGGAGGTTAGAACTTGGATATTATAGAGAAATAATGTTGGTTTGAGACTTGAAATCATTGTCAAGTAATGTTATGCTATTGGATTGATGTGCTATTGGTGTGATGAGGGTTTGGACTAAGCTGGATGAGTGACATGGTATTGAACCACATTAGGTGTAACTTCTCCTTCTATCAATCAATAAAGTTGTTTGTTCCTTTTCCAATACTTTTGTCTATACCTATGATGAATGTATGTTCAAATGTTTTCGATTCCATTTTTTTACAGTAGATAGATCATATGCTTTGATTATTGTCGTCTTCTGCTTATGTTGGTAGGTACCAATTGAGCGAATTCAGGTTGAGTGGGAGCGACATGAGCAATTCAAAGGAGAGCAAAGGAAGCAAAGGATCACAAGTAGGTTCCTTTATCTTATCTATCTATTGTAGGGAAAGGTTAAACATATTTACTTCTGTTGTTCTAAGTGTAACTACTCACTTAGGGAAGATGTACTTATCCGTAGGTATAAATTATGTATAACAAATTAGTGACCATACTGGGGAATGACCATTGTTCCTGGTAGTTTACCCTTATCATATTACATCCTAGTATACTTTACTTGACTTCGTTGATCTCTTTTCAGTCATTTTGAAGCTTTTTTGGTTAAAAAAGAGTGCTTAAATGTTTGTTGATTGTGCTCTCTGGCATCAGCATAGTGTTGTTCTTGACACAGTGTGTTACAGAGCAGCCTTAGCTTAGAGACGGTGCTTTGAAACTCACTATCTCCCACTCAGGGATGCATTGATCGCTATCAAGTCAAAAAACCCATCTTTTGCTTGATTTTTCAAAAGTTGCTTCAAATGTTGTTTGTTGAAAGATCAATGTTTTCTATGGCTCTGAAATCAATTTGAATTTCCTTTCCTAGCCCTACTTTGACCTTGATTGTTTAGTGTTTCTTAAGATATTTTTTTATCATTATCAATTCATTGTCAAAGTTAGATTATATTGATTAGTCTTTACTTTTCTGAAAAAGAATTGTCCTAAAGTCTTCATTTCTTTGAAAAAGAAATTGTTGTAAAGTCTTCGTTTCTTGTGAAAATCATTGATTGATCATTTTGTGCATTTAGTTTCTTGATCTTCATCTAAACATTAAAGGAATGAAAAGAAAAACATGCATAATGCATTTAGAAGTTTGTGTCTGCTTGTAGGAATGGTATAGGGAAAGTTGCATTAGATGTGCTCTATGCTCTTTGTTTAAAGATTCTGATTGCTCTATCCCTTTTAGTTATGGTTTTCATTGTTTGAATCAAATGAAAAGAATGTTTCTCATCTTAATTGCATTCTAGGATTTTTAGAATCATCACGCAGTGAGCCTAAAAGGCAAACTTTTAAACAAGATCAACTAAAATTTATCTCAATTAACCTAATGGAGCATTGTAACTTAATGCATAACATTTAGAGGTCTAGGCTAGAGACGTGTTTCGTCATTATTAAACATAGAAGTTGTTGCTAATGGTCTGTGATACATTTTGAGTGTGATACCTCATTCCACGTACGTAAGTATATCATAGCTCATCCATGTAATTCCGGGTATATCAGACATTATTATAGTACGAAAAGTACATTAGACAATGCTAACACGGATTGGGCCTCCACGTAATTTCAGGTATATTTGGGAGGACTACATTAGGTTGCTATCCATCCATAGGTTACTGAGTCAGACACCTTGTATACTTTGATACACCAAAAATAACATTCGGGGAGATTACCTGCACGTATGTTAAGTCCTTGGCTTCTCTGAGGTGGTATATTACAGTTCATAGTTACTTGGTAATCATTTTGCCTAGATTACTCTCTTTTTTTTTATTTATTTTTGTAATAAAATCAATCAGCAATTGTGAAGGAAAATCAACATTTACCCCGTCGTTCACAGAGGACAACGAGTAAACTACCTTTACTTCCTGAAGCTACACCTAGTTGGCAAAAGCGGTCTCATTTAACTGAGTCCAGTACATCACAAACTTTTGGTTCTTCATTTGATTTACCAAAGTCACCTATATCTATATGGATTGCAATTCTAGTTACTCCTACTATTACTAGCTTATCTGCTACTGAAGTGGAACCTTTACAATTACCTAAGGACACTAAAAGTGAACTTAGTGAAATGGTAACTGAAGTTGTCTAACAACAAGTTGATCCTCAACCCATAGTTGTTCAACAAGAAATTACTTTTGAACTTGAATCTATTCAACCAGAAGTTGATCCCAAACCTATCATAGTTCAACCAGAAGTTACTTCTAAACCAGAAGTTGTTCAAGAAATTCATCTTGAAGCCATCATTATTTTACCAAAACACTTGGATCCCAAAGTTGAACAATCAGAAGTTGTTCCCATATTGGAAGACGATCAATTGGTTTATCCTCAAACATTTGTAACTGTTGAGACTTCTCCTTTACCGTAGAGTCAAACTTCGGAAATTTATTACGGACCTGATGGTGAAATCCTTCCACCCGGTTTGATTACTATTGAAGAGGAATCTAAAGAAGAGATTTCACCTATAACTCCAACTCGTTTTGAACCAGGGCTTTATCTTTATCCTTCTTGTCCTCAGTTAACTACTCCTTTTGATCTTCTTTACTTTCAAACTCCCATAGATTCATTAGGACATTTATTGGGTCATTTGACTATGGCTGAAACAATATCCCTGATTGTATTATCTGTTACAGTTGTGACATCATCCATTGTCACTACTTCTTCGATGTTTACCACAACACCTAAGTCACATCTCTATGGTGGTCGGTTCATCCCAATGGGTTACCAATCATTATCTAGAACTCACTCCAGTGCTTCTTCTTGTCCATGGTCTTCACCCATGTTGTTTACAGGAATTTTACCTGGTTCTTCACTTACAGATACTGAACAGTTTGATCCATCAAGTCAAGATCAAGTTGGTCCATCTGATTATCGTCCAATGTATCCACTTTGCACTAGATTACCTCCATATTGAGAACAATATGCCTAATCTTCTTATCCTCCATTTTCTGAGGGGTCATCATATGGCAGTACATCATCATCTTTAGGTCCAACTTATTATGGGATGGGTGTTCGTCAATGGCAGCCTACAATGCCCGTTCAACCAAGGCTTGTGTATCCATCACAACCAATGCAACATGTTTCATCCATACCTGTTATGCCTATTGTTATGAATTTACCATAGTCACAAACTTAGTTGATTGAATCTCAACCTTTGCAAGTTGGTCCTTCAACCTCTTACCCTAAAGTTTTAGGTCTATAGACTCAGTCTTCTCAGGCCATTTTACAACAATTGTTTGTGTCTAGAATCCAACAACCTCAAGCCAGTTTACCATTAACTGGGATGAACCAGACTTATACTAGTCTAATTTATTCACAACCTGGTCAAACTTATATTGGTGGGCAACAACCGTTGCATCAACAACCTTGGTAGCCACAATATCAACAACAACAATTCCAATAGTATCAACCTTATCCTGGACTTGGTCAACAAGCCTATGCTGGGTTTGGTCAACAACAAGCTTACATAGGTTCTGGTCAATAAGCCTATGCTGGGTTTGGACAACAACAAATTTATCCTGGTTCCCAACAACCACCTTATACTGGATATGCTCAACAAACATACCCCTATCAAGGTTACCAACAGTAGATTCCTTATGCTGGTATGCAAAGGCGAATTTCCCTTTAAATCGGCTTACCAATGATCCCATTCTTTATGCACCTTGGTGGCTGGTGATTCCCCACAAATTTCCTTCTGATATTCCTAAGTTCAATGGAAACCTTGGAGGATATCTATCCAATCACGTTATGACTTTTCATTTATGGTGTTCATCCAACTCCCTAAATCATGATTCAGTAAGACTACATCTTTTCCAACGAATGCTCACTGGTTCTGCTACAAAGTGGTATATTGAATTACCACGAGCTTCATTTGACAACTTCATAGCCTTATCCACTACATTTTTAACCCATTTCCAGTTACCCATCAGATATGAAACTGGAACAGAACTGTTGACCAACTTTAAATAGACCACTGCTACTCACATTTATGATCATATTCATGAGTGGCGTCGTCGTCGTCGAATGGTCAAAACTTTTGTTCTAGGTCAACTTTTAGCTGAGTGGTTTATTAAACCCTTGTTTCCATCTATCACCAAGGATGTGCTTAAAGGAGGAGTTGTTACCAAAGAGCAAGTAATTGTTCGTACCCAATACTTAGACTTGATTTACACCTAGTCTGGCATGCTCTATGATAAGATTCCAAATGCACCTAGACCACCCTTTTCTATTCCACCACCTCCATCCAGTAAGGACTCTCATGTCAGTGACAGTTTGATAGGTTCTTCAAGCACTCAAACAGCAAGTAGACCATCTATTCAAACACTTTCTATTTAAAATCAAACTTCTAATACACCTGATAATACACTTGCTTTCAAAATAAATGTCGTGTCATCTGACAAAGGTAAAAATGAAAAGCAACCTGGAAGCAAGAAAATGGGGAAAACCAAAATGAAACAAAATTCTCCCCCTTAAGAGAAATCATATGATTCCTCTTCTCTGGCTAGGAAACCTCATTACCCATGTTTAGTTTGTAATGATGAGCACTTTACACAAGACTGTCCTCACCATTATGAAGTCTCAAAACTTCTTAAGACTTCTAGTACATCTATTGTGTTGATAGGCCCTTTTCCAAACCCAGAGACTCATTTGGTTGCTACAGGTCATGCTTCCACATCACAAGTGCTTATGCTATCTACCACTAAGCCTAAGACTAATTTTTTGGTGACTACACGAAGTAAAGATTATGGTAATCCATTGTTGTCGTCAAATAACTAGGCTATAGATCAACCAAATAATTCGACTTTGACTTCGTCTGATTCCATTCCACCACCCATTACACCAGAGTTAACAATAAAACCGCCTTAAGGGAGTTGTTCATAAATCTAGATTCAACCCTCAATCTTGAGCAACGCAAAATTATAACATAGTAGAATATTTGGCTCAATCACCTTCTGCTATGTCGATGCTTGAGGTGCTTCAAAATTGTCCCTCCCAAAAGCGTGCTTTATGCCAGCAATTGGTGGAATTGATCCAATGGATTCCAATCTCATGGTTTTTAACCATGCGGGTTATATGCCACAATTACCAGCACAGTTAGCATTCTTGATCCAAGTAAATGCTTTGAATAAAATCATTCAACGAACCGTTGTTGACAAGGTTGCATATACTTGTATCATGTCAATGAATTGCTAGAAAACACGGCTTACCGCCTTTGTCACAATTTCCTACGACATTAAAATCTTTTGATGGTTTCACTTATACACCTTGTGGAATTTTAAGTACCCTACAGATAGAACTAAGGGGAAAGAATGTAATTGTTGAAGTTGAGGTCATTGACGAACCCCTTGACTATAATATTTTACGAGGAATACTGTGGGTTTACGCTATTGCTGTTGTGGTTTTGACATACTTTCATATGATTGCTTTCCCTCATAAAGGTGGAATCACAGTAATTGATCAAATCGCCTTCTTCGCCTCTAGTTCACAGGCAACTGGAAGCGTTCTGTTAGTTCACATACCTCCACTATCTCTTCATAACATTAGAGTAGGTCTCTTCAAAGATTCTTCCCTAATGGGCACCTTTTCACTGTCGTCAATATCACAAACTGCGGAAGTTGAAAAAGTTGAGACCTATAACATGATATCTTCCACTTTATCTGACTCATGGAAGATTTCCAATAATTCTGAAGTTGATATGCGTAATGAAACCATGCCGCTAAGCCCAATTGAGCTCGCATAGTAATCAATCTTTTTGGCTTACGCGACAAATCCAAATTCATCATCACCAATTGTATGGGTTGATCATTCGATAGAATATGGTACTTCCTCTGATCCTTTTTCACATACACTTTCTACTGATGAAAGAATCATCCAATCAATGATGACAGAAGAAGAACCATGGGAAGATTATCATCATCAATCCCATCTTCCAAATCACATAGAAGATATTCCAAATGAACCAAATCACCCTTTAATCGTTGATTTCCTTTCGAATTATGTATTTATAGACACAGTCGATTCCGAATGAAACTTATCAAATATTGAAGAAACCATTTCTATCGATATTTCGACCAAACCTGGAATTGTAGAAAACATCCATGTTGGAAAATCTTGTTCTCCATCGGAACTTGAAACTTATTGTGCTCTTTTTCATGAATTCTGTGATATATTTGCTTGGTCATATGATGAAATGCCAGGTATTGATTCTAGTATAGTTGAACATGAGATTAAAATGTATCTTGATGTCAAGCCGGTATGAGAGTGCCTCCATCCTGTTCCTCCGAAGAAATTTGCTGCCATAAAAGAAGAAGTTGAAAAACTTTTGCATGTTGGTTTCATATACCCCATTCTTCTTACCGATTGGGTTTCCAATCTTGTTCCTGTCATGAAAAAACAAGGAACAATATGAGTGTGTGTCGATTATAGGGATGTCAATCATGCTTGTCCAAAAGACAACTATCCCACTCCCTTTATCGACCATATAATTAATGACTATGCCTGATGTGAAATATTTTCATTTATGGATGGATTTTATGGCTATAATCAGATCAATATTCGCCCAAAAGACCAATATAAATTTGCCTTTATTTGTCCCCAGGGCACATTCGCATATAGGAAACTCCCTTATAGTTTAAAGAACGTTGGGGCAACTTTTCAGAGGGCAATTAATTATGCCTTCCACGACATCAAACACATTGTTCAACCCTATATAGATGATTTGCTTGCTCATTCATAGAAACACGCTAATCACCCGCAACATTTGAGAGCCATCTTTTCACGGTGCTGACACTACAAAATTTGAATCAATCCACATAAATGTGTTTTTTATGTTGGTTCTTGTCATTTTCTTGGTTTCGTAGTGTCCAAAGAAGGAATTGGACTCAACCCCTTGAAGGTTAAGGAAATTCTTGATCTGCCTCCACCTTCCAATTTACTTCAATTATAGAGACTCCAAGGGAAAGCTAACTTTCTAAGGAGATTCATTCCCAACTATGTCGAAATGGTTAAAGGATTCACTCATCTTTTGAAAAAAGGAATTCCCTTCCATTGGGACCAGGTTGCACAAGCTTCCTTTGATGCTCTCAAAGATACCCTGATCTGAGCATCATTAATGTATTCCCCTAATTAGCATAACGACTTTTTCATGTATCTCGTCGTTGCAAATACAACTATTGTTATGGTTTTAGTCCAAGAATAAGATGGGATTGAACATCTGATATATTATTTGATTCCTAATCTCAACGATACGGAAGTTAAGTATTCTTACGTGGAGAATCTAGCTTTCGCTTCCGTTCAAGTTGTACAGAGATTTCTTCATTATATCCTGCTTCGAAAGACCAGTGTCATTTTGGATTGCAACCCTATGACATATATCTTGTCACGTCAATTGCTGGGGGGAAATATTCAAAATGGATCGTCACTTTACAATAATTTTATTTGGAATTCATCAAATCCAAGTCAAATAAATCTCTATTTCTGTCAAGCTTCTTTGCGACGTTCCTCTACCACCATTGACTCAACAAAGGAAACATCAATTTTGGATGAGTGTATGTTTATAATCTCATCATTTGACCCTTAGTATGGAGATATACTGATTTATCTTCAAACCCAAAATTTCCAACCTGATACCTCTCGCTCACAAGAGTGATGTATTCTATATCAATCCAAATATTATCTGATCATTGGCGACACCCTTTACCATCGTGGAATTGATACAATTTTATGGAGGTGCCTCACATATGAGGAAGTCGATAAAATTTCTAAATGATTGCCATTCTGGTGCTTGTGGTGGACCTTTATCTCGTTATGCCACCACAAAAAATATTCTTCGTGATGGTTACTTATAGCCTACCATATTTAATGATTGCATTGCTACTATCAGAAGTTGTCATGCATGCTAGATTTTTTACTGTAAAACTTGGTTACCGCTTGCAACACTGCATCCTGTTGTCATTGTTGGACCATTTGCAAAATGGGGCATTGATTTCATGACATGTAACCCTCCCTCTGTTGGGGGCATTGGCATATTATTGTTGTCGTTAAATATTTTACGAAATGGTCAAGGCGATGCCTACATTAAACAATAGTGGTGAGATAGCTACACTTTTGTTCTTCAACCATGTGGTTGCATGGTTTGGTGTACCACAAGTTATAGTTACAGATCATGGTTCGCATTTTCACAATCACATGATGACTAAATTAATTGCCAAGTTAGGAATTTCACATGATAGTTCTACTCATTATCCACGGGCTAATGGACAAGTTGAAGCCATCAACAAAATCCTTAAGTGAATGCTTCAATGAATTATAGGAGTTCATAAACGAAACTGGCATTTGATCCTATACTCAGGTTTATGGGTTTATTGAACCTCGGTAAGAAACACAACTGGATTCACGCCTTTCCAACTAGTGTATGGTCTAGAGGCAATCTTGCTAATACAATGTGAAATTTCATCACTAAAACTCACAATTGACTTGTTATTTGAAACTTTTGATGAGGAAGCACATTTCTTAGAACTCATCCATCTAGATGAAACACGTCGTGAAGCTGCATTGGCCAATGAATTACATAAGAAATGAATTAAGGCGCAATATGAACGCAATGTCAAGCCTCACATATTCTCAGAAGGAGACCTAGTCTTGCTTTATGATCAAGGAGCTGATAAATTAGGAGCAGGAAAATTTGAACCAATATCAATGGGCCCCTACATTTTCAAGCGTGTTTTGGCAAAAGGCACTTACAAGTTGGTTAATTATGATGGAATTCCATTTTCACAGCCCTGAAATGGGTTGCATCTTAAATGTTACTATGCTTGATTATGCATAGTAAAAACACTGTATATATGCTTTGGTTGTGTGTGTGTCTCACATTGTGACTTTTAGAGTTTTTATGTGGTTAGTAATCCGCTTTGGATTTGTTGCAGATGTCGAAATCTTTGGAACCATTTGTTGGTTATGCTGATGGTGCTAGTCATAGTATGTAGAACCTATCTTCTACAGCATGGGCCATATTCGCTCCAAGTGGCGAGTTAGTGAGTTTTCAAGGGATTTGTATTGGTCGATTTAAGAACAATATCGCTGAGTATAGCATTGATTGAACTCCTCTCTGATGCCATTTCACTTGGCATTCGCCGAATCATCATTAGGCTAGACTCACAACTTGTCGTACTACAACTTACAAATGTTTACACCATCCGTAATCCAACTATTCATCGTATGTTCCTTAGAGTTTGTCTCTTGGAAGGACATTTTGATTACATTCAATATCAACACATTTCCAGAAACTTTAACACATTGACTAATTCTTTAACAAATTACGTGTTAAACAGACATTTACGACATATGTAAAGAGTAAATTTTCAATGCACATCAGCAGTTGAATTGGATTACACATAACCATAAAAAAACACTGAAAGTAAAATAGATAGATGTTCAAAGTTTTTACAAAAATTTGTGTCTGAGACATGTTGGTCATATGACCTCAAAACCTCAAAATGTATACAGTAAATCATCCTAAGTAGATCTAATGATGCTCATGATAACAGCTCACAGCCTGAGCTATCATGTGCAATAACCTCATCCAGCGGCTAGGTACACCAATAGTATGGCCTTGTAGTCTCATCAGTAACTCCTCGATCTGAACATCCAGTATATCAAGGGTTAACCCCTCTATATGATCCTGCAACTTCGCCAATGTCTCGGTCATATCCAAATCCTGGAGAACTGCTCTTCCAAAATTTATGCTCACTGGTTTACCCATCTCCTGTTGATGACCCATTGGTCAAACAGTGCCAACATCTATATACATGAGAACATTTTTATTTTAGTCTTGGAAACATCAAAAAACACAAAAACATGTAAAAACTCAAAAAATCAAAATACATGGTCAAAACAATTTACCTATAGCGCCCCATTGAGCACCCACTAGTAATCTCAAATCTGGATCTCCACGAAAATCCATTCCTGCATATGGATGCTCCTCGATGACAATATGTTGTTGATGAAGCCAACTGAAGAATGAAGTAGAAAATGAGATTGATGACTAACCAGCATGTCTAGCCATCTACTCTACCCATCTCTACATCTGTGGATCTCTAGGACTAGCTAAACTTAGTGTCACACATTGAGGTTGCATCAATGGAATTCTCTCCAAAGTAAAAGTGATTAAGATCGATCCATAGCTGAAAATTTTCGTCTTAATGCTCTTTACTTTAGTCAGTTGCTCTTTCATCAAAGAGAATACTGCCTCACACTAGTTGAACACAGTTGGCTCGAGACACTCGAGCGCATGTTGCATGTATGATCTATTTGTGACATGAAGTGTCGCACTACCTACCAACTTTGCGATAGTAAAGAGGATTGTTCGCAAGGGCATATCACGAACATCCTTGATGTTTATCTTTCCATCCTTGCTAGGCTATGTACCTATCCAATAGAATTGTTGAATGTAGTCCCTCACTGATGCACCCCCACGGGCGAAACCTAAATGAGAAATGGGGGCATCCGTCTCAAAAATCCTATGAGAAAGTAAATATCATCGATCAATTTAGGGAGAACTTTGTCCCCTATGTAAAAAACCTATTCCACTGGATCCATTTCATGCAAAAAACTGAAGATATTTTGGGTAGAAATGATGAAACAAATTTCTAAACTTCACCCAGCGCACCCCCGGTCTTAAGACAGTGCGTTGTAGAGCAGTTCCCCTTCTGTTTGACTGCATTGTAAAGCAGTTTTCAATGCATTGGGATGTGTTGATCCCAGGGCCTGGTATATTTACCCTAGGAACCCAAAAACCCTAAAAATTTTGCCCGAAATTGAAAAGAATGACCTTAAATGAAAGAGAAGATATAGATCTCCTACCTGGTCTTGATGGCATGAAGAATGATCCACAGAATCCCTCGTCATCAGCGGTTGAAGTTTGAGGTAAAAATTGGTTCAGAGCAAAAACTTGAATGGTAAATGTCAAGTGGTAAAATGACTTGGTAAATTTTTGTTTTATGGTTATTTCATATTCATTAAATGAATAAACTATAGTTTTTACCTATTTTTTCCAATGTGTTTATGCCTCTAAAATCGTAGCACCAACATTGGGGATAACCACCCAGTCCAGACCTTAGTGCAACTCCTTCTCCATTTGGTATGGTGGCTTTGACTGGATATTATGGGACTTGTTTCCCAATAAAGTATGATTTGATGAATGTGTGTTTTAAATGTATAAAAATATGATATGGTGGTTGAATCTATAGGTTCTAAAATATACAGATATATATATATAACCCAAGTGATCTCATAATAATGCGATTCTTGGTGATTCCTAGTAGACAAATAATAATATAGATTATTTACTTATCCACGGAAAGATGCATTTAAATAATGATTACTTTGTTTAAGAAATTAAACAAAGTAATGTGAAAACATATCACATAACATACTAATACTTATCGCTAACATATGTATACAATATAACAATTCTAAATCATTCAGAAGTGAAATAATACAGAGTTGTTTGAAACATGTGAATACATCAACAATAACAAATCAATGGAATGCTAATTACATAAAACAAGACAAAAGAACAGTGATAGAAGTACCAAATGCATTAGAGTCTCGTTATGCAAGTAACAGTCTGGTTCAATCTTCTTATTTAGGAAACTCCAAGGAGATACAAAAATGCAAGTCTTTATGAAGCTCTTTCACAAAAACTTTGAAACCTTGATCCATGGCTTATAAAAAATAAATTAAGAAGTGCAGAAGTGCAAACTTCTCAAGTCTAGCTTTATACAAATTGAGGACCCTTTCTAAAATAACATGAAATGGTTTTTATAATAAAATAAAAAACAAACTGTCCACAAAAATTGTTGAGAGTTGTTGGAACTGCCTTCACTAAACTTTGGGATTTGAATTTCAAAAATAGTATTGCGATATCCTTTGAAGATATTCATCGCATCTATTTCTTCTCTTGTATCCTCAACCGACATATTGATAGAATGTTTTGGATTTCTAGAGGATGACTCATCCTTGAGTGTAATTGTCCTGTGTATATGGCATCTGAAAGTTTGGGCATCATGCAATCAACGGCATCAACAAGGCATTTGATAGTCATCTGTTGGCTGTGTGGCTTGACCAAAAAGGACCAATACGCATCCCACTTAAGGCTTTGTACTCTGTTGATATGTTCCTCTTTGGTGTCCAAATCTTGCCTCCATTGGTTCTCTAAAACTTTCGCCTTTGGAATATTTCTTGGGGAACAATCAGAAATTAAATTGGCACCATATAAATTATCATTCACTAACTCAATAACATTATTCATTATAGCCCTGGCCTTGGAGGTAGCTCTCTCTGCTTTTATCAACTGTGTTTCCCATTCTGAAAACAATATCTCTTTATGCAACCCTTGAATTTTTGGTAATTTAGCAACTCTTCCTTCTTCTGTGGTTTTCCAAGAGAGGTAATTTGTGACTTTATCATTCGCATCTTCACATTTTAACCTGGTATTCACTGCTTGGTAAATCAGTGACATCGTTGTGATGCATAATGGATCAATAAGAGATATTTTCTAGCAGAGTAGATTCAACTGTTGAGATAAAGCCTTATTTGCTTCTAGGGCTTCCTTCTTAAATTCCTCAACCTTAGGATAATCTTTGAACTGTTCTATAGAGAGTTGTAACTGTATGATTTTCTCCTCTTTAGCTTTAATCTCTTGTTGATGTGTCAATCTAAGCTATGCGAGCTCTTGAGACAACTGTTGTTGTTTTTGAATGGCATGCTAGTCAATTTTCTATTTTTCCGAGTTTAATTGTAATTCAAGTTGCTCATTCTTTTGTTTCTCTACTGCCAACTGTTCCTCAAGCCGATTAATCTTCTATTTCTCTACTGTTGATTGTTCTTCAAGCTAATTAATATTTTGATCCTTTTCTTTGATCAATTGGTTAACTTTAGTTTCCTTATCAATTGTAGTAGTTGTGTATGCCCCTGCAAATTGAGATAACTTAGTCAAATCTTCAGAAGGATTGACCTATGAATCCTTCCATATAACATTCATAAATTCTGATTGAGGAGCTGTGGATGATATCTGGTCTATTTTCCTTTTTTTCCTCTGTCTCTTGACTACAACCCTGTGTTTTGGGCTGTAAAATACATCCAAGGGTGGAATTTCCTCAATATTCAATGTAATCTCTCCTGAAGTATTTTCAGGGATTATTTCTATCTCTTTTTGAGCTGTGTCTTTACTGGGTGTCCCCTCAATCACAATATCAGGAATAATGGGTTGTTGTGTTCCAGGAGATGTTGATGTGATAATGTTTTGAGGATCATTCTGACTTTTGATCTGTTGATCAAATTACTCCCATTCTTTAATCAATATGGGATCAATGTGAACATCAGTGCTTAGCGGCTCACTGGCCTTTTCACTAGTTTCACCTTCACCAAAAATATTTTCAATAACCTGCTCTCCACTGTGCTCTGCTTGCTGAATGATTGGTGTAGTATTTAATAAATCCTTTGTTTTCTATGATTCTTTCTCGGCATGTTTAAAATCATGCAATGTGTAGGTGCCACAGCAGAGAGGAAAGGGAGGCCACAACTGTTTCTTGGAGTCTTTAAGGTTTCTTAACATCCCTTCTTCCACTATCTGGTAGGCTACTTCCTTGCTAATAGCTTATCTGGAATGTAAAGAGGAAAGACATGAGGATCTGTAATACTGCCAAAAACCCTAATATAGGTGAACCTCTCCTCCCCGAACCAACTGTCAATTGAGGTTAAATCAATGCTAGCCTCATCAGACAGCCGAGGAGCAGGTTTATTAAAGGTAGCTTGATGGACGGGTAAAATGAAACCATGGCAAATCCTGTATAAATGATTCTTATATTCAGACTTCCATAAGTATTTATGATAAATATGAATGGGAGTTGGATCCTGAATATTCCATTTCCAACCTAGGATGGGAAAGTCGAAATTAAAACAAATTGTGTCCATTATGTAAGCACTCATATAGAATGGGGGCACAACTCGGGTAGTGACAAATTTGTTCTTTCTATAATCAAGTATTTGACTAGCCATTTTATCCGATAGAATAATTTCCCAATCCATAACAAAGGAGTTTATTGCTACTTCTATCAATGGAACCATTTCAATAGAAAATCTAGCAGAATCGGGGCTTCCAAATAATCTACATATCATAGCAGCAACAAAACAATACGGAGATGCTAAGGAGTCCACAAAGTACATACCACAAGATTCATGTTTATGCTTGTTAGGAAAGTGTCTCCATTGCTTGATAGGGTCTGACTCTATCTGATTCTCCTTGGCGAAAGCTTCCGAGAATGATTTGTTGTAGTGTCGCTGAGGATTCAGCAAGTGATACATTCTCTTGACATCTTCAGGTTTGAATGGTTCGAACATCCTTCCATCAATAGTGAAGAAAGCTCTATCTATTATATTAATTCTCTCAATTACCCATCTCACTAGATCATTATATGGTAAAATTTTTGCATGAGCTGCTATTCTATGGAGGAAAGAGCTGGCCAAATCGCTGAGAGTGTTTTTTGTTTCACCAGTTCCATTGGCTGTTGCTTCTTCTTCTATTTCCTTTGGATTTTCACCTTCAAGCAAAGCATATATTCCTTCCCATGAGATCTTACCAAGGCCTTGACAGGTAGTATCTGAGATTAATACCAATTTTCCTTGTCCTTATTCCATTGTAATGGGAGCCTTTGTCTTTCGAGATTTCTTTGACATCTTGACTAACTACGTGATTCAGGATTTACATTGCAAAATGAGAAAGAGGTGTGTGATAGGCGAAAAACTTTGAGAGCAGATAATACAACTAATTACATACTAAAATCAGTTATGGGCATTAGATGCAAAAGACCTCACATTGTACATAGCCACCATGGATGAAATCGTTAAAGGACTGTAACCATAACTGACCCTTAATGCTTTATCGTAACTTCATAACGTGAAACTTTAATGCCGAAGTAATATATGTCACATCGCAAGTTTTCCAATGGTCCTTTTAGAACAGGTGTCATAAGTCTGTGATTTGCAATTAGTGATTGTATTATTTTAATATTTTTGGAACCATGGCATATTGCAAATCGGGAGTTACAAGTGCCATGCTCAAAAGAATTATTTGTATTATTGCGATTGCAATGAGTGATGAGCTGGCACGTAGAGATGGCAGGTTCCTTTTCAAACTTGGCAAATCATGTTTTTTCTTTATAATTGATTTATCCCTATATCGTGTGTCTTCATAGTATATATTACTTGCTTTTATTGGGAGCGCAATATGCAATAATTGTATCACATCACAAAGTTTCAAGGAGTGGTTTCAATGTTTTCGTATGGATCAGCGATATGCGATTGTGATAGCCTTATCGCATCGCAAGGTTTCAACGAAATACCATAAGTTATTCCTTGGGATTAACGATATGTGAGATGTGATAGTTATATCACATCGTATTTCTATAAATGGATCATTTCGATTAAACTTCGTGATGAGGGATTTGTGATGACTTCAATCGCATCGCAACTTTTGAAATGGATGTTCATTGGTCTTAAACAATTGTGATTTGCGATGAGCGGTTCCAAATTCTCATAAAGCAACTTTTATATGAAAAATATCGAAATTCTTTTTTATTCAAAAAGTTTTATTGCTTTTTTATATCCTAAAGGGGACCCATTTCTTATTTAGCATTTTTAGACTAAGATTAAAATTTGAAATGGGGGGGGGGGGGGTTGTTGTATAGCACAACAATTGGTGATTCACTGGCAGAACCAGTTATCTCTTAATAAAATAATGAAATTTCTAACACTTCCTTAAGTAGAATCAATTGAGGAAAAGAAACTATCTTGGAATTGGTTAGATAAAAAAATTACTCTGAATAAAACAAAAATATCAATTTTGCATTCTTCAAGCTTTGATTGGTTGTTAAAGATAAAGTAGGGTGCTCTTCCAACTTAGCTTTTAAATTGACTCTTTTGTCACAAGTAGTGCCACTACTGCCAGCAAACATCTATAGTCTCGACAGGGTTACCTTTTAACCATCAATCATTCATTGTCCCATCCATCTAAGAGTATAATCTTTTAAAGATATATCCACATATATTTTCATTTTTTATCTTTTACTTTTTTTCCTTTTTTATTTATGATAAAAGCCATTGTCCTGGTTTGGGATCCAGAAGATGACAATGCCATTCACTGGTTGTAATTGAACTGAACAAGTTGGCTTGTAATGAGACCCCTTATCTTATGATTATAAGCCATTACCCTGTTTTGGTATGTAGTGTTGGTAATTTATGTTTAATTAGTTCCCTATGATCATGATAAGCAGGCTCGTCATGAGACCTCTTATCTTTTAAATCAGATATATTTTAGAATTACACTCTAAAAAATCATAAAGTGGATGGGGTCAATGATTTACTCCTTAAGAGTTATGGATGACAATTATAGAGTTGTAGATGCTTAGCTGGAGAAAGTCTTTACCTTTTTATAAATAACCTTTCTCAACTGATAAAACTCAAAATGATTTATTGTATTTTCAAGGTTTGAAAGATTTCAAAAATTTAAAGAGGATCTCATAGTTTCATGTTTTATATAATTTCCAAAACTGTAATCATGTCCTTAAAAGTTTCTACTTTTAAAAGCTATTATTTACAATATTCTTTCAAAGAGATTTTCAATAATAGAAAGCCAATGGTAGGCTATTTACAACATTATTTTCTAAAAGAAACTAATTTGCATAAAGAATATGTATATGTAAGAAGGGGTTACCTCCTTAGGAAAACAATTTCTTTAAGACAAGCCCATTTGTAGGAGAGAATCTCTCTTTCCTTATAAGTCTTGTAGTAGAAACGTTGATGAGCTTATCTTTTTGACAATCTAAAATGGTCCAAGCCACATCTTTTGAAATTTGGTATGCTTACCTTTGTCTTCATGTGCTTTGTCCCATTTCAAAATGATAACACCAATCTGTAATGTTTTGAGCCAGTAGAACTTGCATCAAAAGAAGATTTAATGACTCGCTAATGTTTAGCATGAGTAATTTTGGCCTTTTCTCTTTCCTCGTCTAATTTAAGAATTTGATCACACCTTAATTGAATAGAGGAAGAAGGAATTTCTTCAATGAATTGTACTAGGGCTAGAGATGGGAGTGCTAAATTTGGTGGAATTACAGCTTCTTTCCCATACACTAAGTTAAAAGGAGAAGTACCTATTGGGGCCTTCTGAGTTATACGATCTGCCCATAATGCAAATATTAAAGACTTATGCCAATTTTTTTTATTTTGATCAATAGTTCTTTTAATAATCTTGATGAGATTTTTGTTAGTTGACTCTGCTAAGCCATTTCCTTGAGGATAGTAATTTTCAGAGTATTTTAACTTAAAACTTCTCTTAAGAGCAAATTCACCTATACTATTTCTAGAAAAATAAGATGCATTATAAAAAAATAAGCGTGTTAGGTAAACCAAACCTTGTAATGATGAACAGATCAATAAATTCAATAATCGCATCAGAATTGGCTACCTTCAGTGGAATTGCTTCTACCCACTTTGTGAAGTAATCTGTGGCCATGAGGATGTATCTGTGTTGCTTGGAAGAATTTGGAATGATCTCTCGTATAATATCAAGCCCCCACTATTCAAATGGTTGCTCAATGTTAACTAGTTGTAAAGGAAAGGCTGGTTTCCTTTGTCTTCCACTAGCAGTTTGGCATATCTTACATTTCCTTACGTAGTCATGGGCATTTTTGAACAAATTCGACCAATAATATCCAGCATGTATTATTTTGTGGGCTGTAGTGTCTCCTCCAAAATGTCCACATGCTGGGCCATCATGAAATTCCTGCAAAACCATTTGTGCTTTAGTTTTTCAAGGCATCTTAATAAAATTGAATCATAGTTTCTCTTGAATAATACATTATTGATGATTTCAAAGTGTTTGGATTTTAACCTTAAGGCATGTTTGTTTTTGTAGCTGAATTCAGGGGGAGCATATCCATTTTTTAAGTAAAAGATCAGATCAACATATTGAGATTAGAGTCAATGATACTTATCTCGTTTACTTGTGCAATACTTTCTGAATCTTCATGATCTGGTATATTGGAAGCTCCTGCCAATAACCTGCAAAAACCTTGCCCTCTAACAATTTTCGTTGGTTTAATATCAATGTCATACTCTTGTAAATTTGTTACCCAGTTAGCTCTTTTCTCTCCTACTTTTATTTGATCTAGCAATTGTCTCATTGCGGAGAATGGGACTATTATTTTAGTGTGTGTTTTTAAGAGGAATGATCTAAAGTGTTTGATAGACTTAAATACAACGAAAGCTTGTTTCTCAACTTCAGAATAGTTGAGCTCAGTACCCTGCAAGTTAAAACTAAAGAAATATATGGGTGCTTCTACTTGTTGGTCATTGATTTGTGTTAAAACAACAGCATAAGATGTTTTAGTGGCCAAAGTATACAAAATAAAATGACTAGAAAAATTCAGAGTATTCAATGCAGGAGCATTAACGATCGCTTGCTTGATTGAGTCAAAAGCCTCATTTTTGTTATGTCCCCATTTGAAGACTGAATTTTTCTTAATCATGGATTGCAAGGGTAAAACTATATGAGAAAAATTAGGAACAATCTTTTCACAAAATTTATCTGTCCTAAAAATGATTCCATAGATTTCTTATTATGTGGCAAAGGGATATCAGAAATTTCTTTTATCCTGTCAGGATCAATGTAATGCCATTTTTGGATACAATAAACCCTAAAAGTTTACCTTCATTGAGAGCAAAGAATTATTTCTTGGGATTTAAGGAAATCCCATATTTTTTGCAATATTCAAAGATTTGCTTTAAATCATGCAGATGATTGCTCTTTTTCTTAGAATAGACAGTTATGTCATCTAAGTAAAAAACGACTGTCCTATTGATCAAACCTTTGAAGGTTGTATCCATGGCTCGTTGGAAAGTAGCTCTAGCATTTATCAAACCAAAAGGCATTTTCTGATAAGCATGTGTTCCCCATTTAGTTCTGAATGTAGTCTTTAATCTATTTTCTGGATGTACCAGGATATGATTGTATCCTAAAAAACCATCAAGAAAAGACATTAACTCTGAGCCAGCTACTGATTGAAGTAATTGCTCCATTGTTGGTAATGGGAAATTATCTTTCTAACATGCTTTGCTGAGATTCCTAAAATCTATACAAATCCTAATATCACCATTCTTTTTCCTCATAAGTACTAAATTTGAGACCCATTTAGAATGTCTGACAGGAAAGATTATTTTGGCTTTAAGGAGTTTATTCAACTCTGCTTTGATTTGACTTTCAAGATTTGGGTGAATTTTCCTTAGTTTCTATTATACAGGATTTTCATCAGAAATCATTGGAATTGTGTGTTGAATGATAGAGGTATCATAAGTTTTCAGATCTTCATAATTCCCAACGAAAACATTTTTGTATTTCTTTAATAATCTGATGAAAGAAAATCTTTCATTTGATGAAAGTCCAAGTCCTAGATTGACATTTTATGGTTTGGCCTCAGTGCCGAGATTTACTAATTCAAACCTTAAAGTTGAACTTTGAAGTTTTGCATTAGTGACTCTTTTGAATCTATCCTTAATATCGTAAAGATCTTCTAGCTTAACCACAGATTTAGGAATAGGATTGTCATTGAGTCTCTGCTTTAATTGAAGATCATGATCGCTTTCATCGATATCTGATCGTCATAAGATTGTTTAGAAGTCAAGAAATTTAAGATATCCTCATAATTATTGAACACACGCCAATTTGTGACATTATCTAGGACAGATGGCTGAAAAATTAATTCAATAGAAAATCTATCTGGACTATAATCCTCAGATGGAAGGAGTTTAGAAGCAACATTAGCTAAAAGATATGCTGCTACATTCTGTGATCTAGGAATAGGAGAAATGTCAAATGCTAGAAAATGAGTTATGAGATCTTGAACAAGTGATTGATAATGTTTCAGATGCCCCGAAAGACAATGAATAGTATTTCTCACTTGTTTAATGACAATTTCGGAATCACTAAATACTTTCAAATATTGGATATTCAGACCTATTTCCTTATAGAGCCCTTGAATCAATGCCTCATATTCTGCAGTATTGTTGGTACACTCAAATTCTAATCTACATGATAACATTGTTTTTTCTCCTTCTTGACTAACTAAAATACATCCTGCTTCTGCACCGTCATTAGATTTTGATCCATCAAAATACAAAGACCAAAATAAAGGCTTATTTACACGTTTATTTACAAGTTCATCTGCAACACTAACACACTTTGAGGTATCAGTATGGGAGAAATTTTTGATTTGTGATATGACACTATTAACAGGAAAAGGAGATTGTTGTGCATCAAAATTCCCAAAATATGATTCAACCGAATAGTTTCCAATAATGTTATTATTGAAGGCTACATGTTGATTTTCTTCTTCAAACTTAGTTACTATGTGAGTCAAATGTTTCTCACGGTCTATTCTGATTTGATTTGGTTTCCCATTATAGGGAAGCCACATGTAAGACCAATCAGTCAAAATATAACCGTGAAGTTTTTCGGACCAATCTCTGCTAAGGATCAAACCATAAAACTCAGGGATGTCAGCAATTAATATATCAATTCTTTAGACAACCTTGGGATCAACAGATAATTTGATAGTAACTGAATTTATTTCTCCTAAAACTTGAACCTTAGTTCGATCTAATTGAACAATATGAACTGTAGACTTTTGGGGCTCAATATTTAACCTGGAGCAAACTGAGGCTGGCATTATGTTTGATGAAGCCCCTGAATCTATCAAGAAGTTATGCAAGTTTCTATTGTAGATCTCATAAGTCAAGAGAAAATGAGGAGTATGAGAATTTGACCTAGCCCCAATTAAAACAGCATCAGTAGCATCCACCTTATTAGATGGTGTCTTACCTGATCCTCTAGCAGCCTTGGATAATACACTAGTTGGAAGAGGAGAAGAAGGTACTGCATTTAATTCTTTAAGCAACAACTTTTGTTGATGTTTGAGCTTGCTAAGTTCATGTAGAGAATTATTTGATCAAGTCTTCTTCATATCTTCCACAATGTTATAATCCATGGAATCTGAAACTACTAACATTTTTTTATGATGAGGGAGGGTTGGAGGACGATGGTTGATTGTGGGGAGACACAACTGGAGATTTGTTTGTGGGAGCTTTGTCTTTAGTAACAGGATTTGAGTTTTTCTTCTTTTGAATTGCTTGATTAGGCTCTACTATATTTTTGATTTTGGTATTTACTGGGAGAGCTTCCTGTTCACTTTCATTATCAGAGTTGGTTAAGATAAAGTCCCACATTCCATGACATTCAACTATTTCATGTCCTTCCATTTCTTCAGCTGATAAAACTGTATCTTCATCTTCATCATCATCTAGATCAAATTCTGCATTAGATATAGCATTAGGTGGTTTAGGATCAGTTGGCTGACTTCTTTTAAAGTTCCTAAATGGTCTACTTGTAGAAGTTTCAACTACCTGCTTTTTTTATTTCAACCATTTCATTAGACATAGTTTTAAGAAATTTTTGTAAACCTTCCATGTCATATGGATCCTTGGTTGCTTTCTTCTTTGAATAATCTCTAAAGGTAACTTTTTTGGATTTCCTTTCTTCTAGAGCATTTTTCTTTTCCAAAGCAAGGATACATTTTTCAACGGCTATTGCTTCCTTCATATTTTCTGCTAATGTTGATTTAATAGCCATGTCAATGAAAATGGCTATGTTTGAAGGTAAAGCATAAATGTAACATTCATTTCGGACCTCCTCACTAGGCTTGGATGTTGCAGGTATTTTATTCAATAGCTTATTAAAGCGTGATTTGAATTCTTGGGTGGGCTCTTTTGATTTGGCTTTTAGGTTGGAGAGATCATTAATCAAAGCTGTTGTAGACCTATCGTCTCCAAACTTAGTTATAAATTTCTCCTGGAAAGCATCCCATCTATTGATAGAACCTGGTGGTAACGAAAAGCACCACGATCCTGTTGCTCCTTATAGAGTGTATGGGAATAGTCTAACAACAAAATCTTCTTCAGTTACTCCATTCAAGTTAATTGATAACATGAAATTTTTTATATGTTCTTCCACTAACAGGCCATTGTTAGGATTAAATTTAGGTTGCCATTTTTCAGGATGCATTGGCAATTGGGTCAAAGGTGCAAGCATTCTAACAGCTTTTGGGTTGGTCCATGGCCTTGGTTGAGGTTGATTATGCGCCATTGTTGAGCTAATAGTAGAAGAGGGTGATGAAGCAGTTGAAAGTGATTGGGTAGAGGATGTTGAAGTTCCTGCACCTGTTTGGACTATGATCTGAAGTTGGGAAACATATGGATGACCTTGTAATGGTATGGATGGAATGGACGATGATGAGGACAAAGTCTCACTGTTAGATTTTGATGGTGTCTTCCTAGCCCTTTTTCGACTTGGTAGAGGGAATTCAACTGGTGGAATACCAAGCTTTTAACTCTTTTCCCTAGTAAGTAGTTGCGACGGGATATATTGCGAAGTCACACTGCCTTGGAATAACTCAGACTCTTCTTGGGATATTGAAAACCCCTGGAGTTTATGAATCAAAGATTGTACTTCAAGGGGTTAAAGAGAAGAATTGTCTGGCGTGTTTAGGGTTTCAGCAGTGGGTGTTGTATTTTTCTTTTCAACTTCTCGCTTAGGAATAGGAGATTTAGAATGCGAAGGAGAAGTTGGAGGAGATGGTGAGGGAGTTTACTCTTAGAATGACCTGTAGATTTAGATTTACTCGCCATTCACAGTTGGGCCCTCCTTCTAGTGCCAAAAATGGTTATGCCTCTAAAATCGTAGCACCAAAATTGGGGATAACCACTCCATCTAGACCTTAGTGCAGCTCCTTCTCCGTTTGGTATGGTGGCTCTGGCTAGATATTATGGGACCAGTTTCCCAAAAAAGTATGATTTGATGAATGGGTGTTTTAAATGTATAAAAAGATGATATGGTGGTTGAATATATAAGCTCTAAAATATACATATATATCTATATAACTCGGGTGATCTCATATTAATGTGATTCTTGATGATTCCTAGCAGACAAATAATAATATAGATTATTTACTTATCCACGGAAAGATGCATTTAAATAATGATTATTTTGTTTAAGAAATTAAACAAAGTAATGTGAAAACATATGGCATAAAATAATAATACTTATCGCTGACATATGTATACAATATAACAATTCTAAATCATTCAGAAGTGAAATAATACATAGTTTTTTGAAACATGTGAATACATCAACAATAACAAATCAATGGAATGCTAATTACATAAAACAAGACAAAACAACAATGATAGAAGTACCAAACGCATTAGAGTCTTGTTATGCAAGTAACACTCTGGTTCAATCTTCTTATTTAGGAAACTCCAAGGAGATACAAAAATGCAAGTCTTTATGAAGCTCTTTCACAAAAAAGTATGAAACCTTGATCCACGGCTTATAAAAAATAAATTAAGAAGTGTAGAAGTGCAAACTTCTCAAGTCTAGTTTTATACAAATTGAGGACCCTTTCTAAAATAAAATGAAAGGGTTTTTATAATAAAATTAAAAACAAACTGTCCACAAAAATTGCTGAGAGTTGTTGGAACAACCTTCATTAAACTCTGGGATTTGAATTTCAAAAATAGTATTGCGATAGCCTTCGAAGAGATTCATCACATCTATTTCTTCTCTTGTATCCTCAACCAACAGATTGAGAGCAAGTTTTGGATTTCTAGAGGATGACTCATCCTGGAGTGTAATTGTCCTGTATATTTGGCATTTAGAAGATCGGGCATCATGCGATCAACGTCATCAAAAAGGCAATTGATATTCATCTGTTGGCTGTGTGGCTTGACCAAAAAGGACAAATGTGCATCCCAGTTAAGGCTTTGTACTCGGTTGAGTTGTCCCTCTTTAGTGTCCAAATCTTGCCTCCATTGATTCTCTAAAACTTTCGCCTTTAGAAGATTTCTTGGGGAACAATCAGAAATTAAATTGGCACCATATAAATTATCATTCACCAGCTCATTAACTGTTGAAAAATGTGCAACAAGAAATGTTAAATTTAGAATGTGCTAAAACTAGACCTGCTAAAAATAGCATGTCTAAAAATAGCAGTTTGGCCAGTGAGGTCATTGGTAACATTGGGTGAGATGTGAAACTGATAAAAATAGAAAGTTCTAAAAATAGCATTTCTGGGTCACTTCCTATTTATAGCAGTCCCTAGTCTATCTATAGGAAGTAAAATTAATCTTGGTCTTAACAACGGTTGGAAATATTAATTAAAAAATTCAAGTGAGTTAATTAGTTAAGGAAATTCGAATTTGAAGTCTTTGTGAGCATGCACATGAGTTGTCCCACTGATTGAGGAATTTATCCTTAATTTCCTCCACTGATTGAGGGAATAAGTATGAGTTTTATAATGAGAGAACCAGTTGACTTAGTTCTAACTAGTCAAGTCCAGTTAGATTATTTTAACATGTTGTTAAAATAATAAAATATAGTTTGTTAATGCTTTCATGCATGTGACAACTATTATTTTAGATAACTGAGGATTCGCTCATGGATAACTGTTGCATGTTAGTTTTGTCAGAGACCCAGTTGAGATTAGATGTGGGACAATGTACTATCAGATGCTTGGATATTTCAAGTAAGTATTCCTTGCATGGAGAAGGATCTATTATAGGAGAATGGAGGACTTGTGGCCTATATATTGAGGCCTAGGTAGTCCATGATTTTCATCTTTTGATTGAATATCATCAAGATCTTCTGATTACAGAGAGCGCAGGATAGCTATTGAGCTGATTCATTTTGTATGTTGTTGAGGATCTACACTTGATTGATAATACATGGTTGGGGTTTTATGCTGGTGCTTTCCCCTGGATATATCTTGTGTTATGTGTGATTATTTATCTTGATCAGTTATGCATGTTTCTACTTGATGTTGCTCATGAATTCGATTATGCTTCCGCTTAATGTTTTGTTGAAGTAGAACAAGTATTATGATTAGGACATTGCATATATCGGTTTTTTCTACAGGTGAAATTTCTACAATATTTAAATCTATCCACCATGGCTTGCATTTGGCGAATCTGCGAGTCCTTTTCTGATATGCTTGCCTGGTGTTGTAACCTAATTTGCTTGAATTCCCTCTGAAGCTGAGCTACTTGTTGTTCTGCTTGTTGATTGGTTTTTTCTTGTTCTAATTGTTATTTAAGCAGAAGAACTCTCTGTTCTTTTTCTTTTAGTAGCAGTCAGACTTATGTTTCTTTATCAATAGTTGTTGTGGCATAGGCTCCTTCAAACTGTGACAACTTCGTAAGATTTTCTAATGGGTCAACAAGAGTGTCTTTCCACACAACATCCATTGATTCGTTCTCTACAGTTGCAATAGCCATGGTGTCTAATTTCCTCTTCTTTCGTTGTCTTTTAACTACAACCTTATGAGTAGGACTGTATAATATATCTAATGGAGATATCTCTTCAATTCTCAAGACAAATTTGAAAGTGGGAAAATTCGGAATAACCTCAATATCTTGAGTGCTCGTAACCCCTTGCTCTATTGTCTCTAGATTTGCTTTGTGATGAGTCTATTTGGGGATCTGAAATTCAGATGTTTCCTCAAGATTTGTACATGTTTGGAGCTTCTTATTGAATTGATCCCATTCCTTGTCTAGGTCAATGACTGGAATCTTCCCCGTTTGAGCTGAAGTGGAACCGACCTCTGTCTGTTTCTTGGACAAGGCCTGTTCGGTTGTTTCCTCAATATTTCCTCCTACATCTTTCTCAAAATCTTTTTTAGGACTTCCTTCTCCATTATGAGATTGTTATTTTGACTATTCCGACTCGTGAATTGATTTCTCTTACGTTTCCTCATTAGAATTTTCCTTTGAACTTCCCTCCAGGCTTACGCTAGGAATCGTTTCTCTTATTGGTTCAATTTGTAACAGGTTCAATGGGACCTTTAACAATCTTTTATTCCTATATACATGAAAACCATTAATATCATCTGGGCTTAACTGTAATGTTGCTAAATGTAGGACCTGTGCAAATATTTCGTCTCCTTGAAAGAGGTCATCAAAGGGATCCTCTTCATGAGTAAACTGTTTGACTTTAACCATAGTGGTAAAGTCTTTAGCAACTTGATTTGGGTCATATTGTCGCCCTGGAACTCTGGCCAATTATAGATACATAATAATCTCTACTTCTTTTACTGTGTGCCCATAGTCATGTAGTGTGAAAGTGCCACATTGTAATGGGAAGGCTAGCCGAATGGATTTCTTCTGTTCCCTCAGGGATTTTGTTAAACCCTCCCCTGCTGTCTGGTAAGTTATCTCTCTGAACAATAGCTTATTTGGAACGTAAGATGGGAGGGCATATGGAGTAGAAATACTCCCAAAAACTCTGATATAAGTGAATGTTTCTTCACCGAACCATCTTGCGACTGGCAAGATGTCTATCTTGGCTTCTTCAGAAAGCTTGGGGGTTGTTTTATCAAAAATGGTTTTATAAATAGGCAGCATAATACCCTGGCGGATTTTGTAAAAATGGGCATTGAATTGGGATCCCCACAAGATTTTATGGTATACATGGATTGGGAGAGGGTTCTGTACAGTCCACTTCTAACCCATGTTCGGAAATTGAGAACAAAAACAAATGGCATCCTTTACATAAGCGCTCATACAAAAAGGGGGAATATCTTTTGAGGAAATATTTCTCTTTTTCCTATATTCCCTAATAGCCATAGCTAAATTGTTTGATAAAATTTGACTCCAGTTCATAATCATCGTGTTAATGGTTGCATTAATTAATGGAAGCCACTCTATGGAAAATTTGGTACTATCAACTTTACCAAATAACCTATACATCATCATAGCTGCAAAATTATGTGGGGCCAAGAGGGATGCAATTGGATACATACCAGATTTCTCGCGTTTGAATTTTCCTGAGCCTGACCTCCAGACTTGTGTAACGTCCAATGGGTCCTTGTTCTCTTTGGAAAAATGCTCCAGGAAATCTTTGTCATAATGCTTTTGAGGCTCTGGTAGATGGTACTTCTGGCACAAGTTGTCTGGTGTGAAAGACCCCATGACCTCATGTCTCCCATTCTTGAAAGTTCTGTCTGAGATATTCACATTATCAATCAACCATTTTACCATATCTGTGTATGATAATATCTTAGGTCTTGTAGCTATCCTGTGTAAAATTGAACATGCTGCCTCAAAGTAGGAAGCGTTAGATGATTCTTCGACATTAGTTGTTGCCTTCGTTTCCAGTGGCCTGGGTTTCTCTTCTTCCAGTAGGTTATACATAGCTTCCCATGATGTGGTTCCTTCGTCTTTGTTGTAGGTGGTATCGGTGAAGAGTGGCATCATGTTTGATTTGTTAGACACAGTAACTTTTCCCTTCTTCGCCATCTTTCAAAATGTTGTTTCTTTCGGTGGTTCCTTGAAATTGAGCAATGGAGATTATCGGATAAACACACGGAGCGAAAATGACAATGAAAATGCAATGACACAATTATTTCTCAAAGGTGACAAGGAAGAAGCTTTTATTTGAAAATGCAAATGAAAGATGTCGAATCACGTCGAGCCGTTTTTAAACATAAATGCCATTAAAACTTATTAAATACACACTAAGATCTTTTATTAGGGCATTTATTATTCATTTAAGCCATAACATCGCAAACATGTAAGGAAAATCTTTAAGCTGATGAGTTTGAAGCGCGCGATGCTGATTATACGATTGCGATAAATATTATCGCAATATTGCAAATCGCAACATCACACTCTTGGTTATGCGTTATATCGAAGTTATTTAGAATTCTGTGAGATGCGATGTGAGCGGTGTACCTGTTATCATTTTAAGCGCATTTTGCTTGAATGAATACTTATTGCATAAAGTAACCTTTTACTATGCCCCGGACTTAACCAAAGTTATAACAATTATCACATACTTCCATTGGGTCCGGGTCATATCACATTGCACAACCTTTCATAGTTCACAAGATTGGCCTTTGTGTAAGCGCCGCGATGCAATAAGTATTTGGCTTGTTATGTCGCAATATCACAAATCACGTATTCTAAGGGTTTTGCTTGTTTGATGCTTTTGTGAATGCCGCTATGCGATTGCGATAGGTACTTTATTTTGAAGTCTTAGTTTTAATGAGAAGTTTATTGATACCATAAGTCTATTACGGTGGTCCCTCTTATCGCAATTCGCAGATCCCGATTGTTAATTAACCTGTGACACACATGATCCAACGATATGCGATAAAGCGAGAATAGCTAGTTACAAAGGGACTTTGCCTTGATACCTTATGTCTATTTAGAAATTTATTTCTAATAATTCAAAGAGGAAGTGCTTAAGTGTTAAGTTTTTTAGAGAATATTTTATAAAGGGTCCCCATTTATCAATATAATATTACCTATTAAATCAATAAATGGTGGGGAGAGGGGTTGTTGAAAAGTATAACAATTGGCAATTCATTGGAAGAATCAGTTATCTCTGATAGTTTTTTGGAATTTCTAAAACTTCCAAAATAAAGATAGTTCATAAAAATAAGAATTACATGAAATTTAAGATAAGTAACATTTCTCTGAATAAGAAAACAAAACTCACCTAATTATC
This sequence comes from Pinus taeda, assembly GCA_000404065.3. NCBI lineage: Eukaryota > Viridiplantae > Streptophyta > Pinopsida > Pinales > Pinaceae > Pinus > Pinus taeda. Next base: position 95,450 of record APFE030287293.1, on the reverse strand, counting down.
ATCCACTTGATATCCTCTTCAAAATGAAAATTCCTTTGTCTATATCAATCTTTACTTGGTTTGAAGATAAAGTAGGGGGCTCTTGCAGATTATCTTTTAGATGTACTCGTTTGTCACAGGTAGAGCCACTACTACCAGTAGGCGTCCATAGCCTCGACACTGTTACCTTTTAACCATTAATGATTCAGATCCCATCCAGATAAGAGTGCAATTTTTAGAGATAAATTCAGACTCATATACTTATTCTCTTCTCTTTCTTTTTTAAATAGATTATTTCTCTTCTAAAAATTTTCCTTTTTTTCTACTTAAAAGTCATTGTCTTGGTTTGGTGGCCAAAAAGTGACAATGTCATTCACTGGTTGTAATCCAAATGAACAAGCTAGCTCGTGATGAGACCCCTTGTCTTTTGATTAAAATAATCTCAAGCCACTACCCTGTTTTGATATGCAGTATTGGTAATGTTAGTCTATTATTTCCCATGAACATGGTAAGTCGACTCTTAATGAGACCTCTTATCTTTTAAGTTTTAGTATATTTTAGAATTACACTCTAAAAAGAGAAAAGTTTACTAGATGGGGAGAATCATTGACTCCTTAAGAGTTTCTAGATGACAATTATAGAGTTAAAGGTTCTTATCTATAGAGAGCCTTTGCTTTGTTAAAGATACTTTTCTTGACTGATAATAGAACAAAGGTCTTTTTATAAAGTTGGGGTGTCACAAAGGATAAATGAATTTTGTGGAAAACAAGCAAATTTCAGAGAAATAAAACTTAGCTTATTTCTAAAATGTCATAATTATCTTCTTAACAATCTCTACTTTTTTTCTTTTTCCCATGGAAAAAAGTTGTAATTTCTATTAATATATAAGAAATTACATTTTGTAGATGCTTGGGCATATGCATATGGAGGCAGAGTTGACTGTCAAGATAAATAAAACTATGACCAGATAAAAGGAAAAGAAAACAGTTGTGTCTCCATGCAGGGAGTCTGTTATCAACTATATTGTGTCTATGCCTTCTCTCGAACAGATAGAGAGAACAGGGTCAAAATTGTAATTGTCTCTTTGCAGAGAGAGAAACTATGTATCAAAATCTGGACAGTATATCCAAAGTCATATATATAGACCACTAAAGTAGATAAAAAAAGAACATGATATATACAATATAAACAAAAACTATATAGGGCTTAAAGCCCATTTTCTCCAAGTTCCACAAAAGGTCTGTGGTAGTATTGATGGAAGGTCCCATCAATTTCCTCCTGTATCAACCAGTCATTGCCTTGTCTAAGCGCTGCCTCTTTTGAAAGGTGATCTGCTCCCGTATTCTTCTCCCTATAAATGTGGCGACAGGCAAAGGAGTCAAAAGAAGATATCAATCTTTGTGTTTCTCCTAATATATGCCTCAATGAAAATGCATTACGGTGGGATGCATTATTTAACCAATTACAAACTATTTTGGAATCACCAAACAACTGTAGATGTCTGCATTGTTGTTCCAATGCAAAATGGATGAGATGTTTAGCAGTACAGAGTTCATCATAATTATTAGTTCCCCTACCTATATTTATTTGGATCTTGAAACAATGGGTATCATTTAGATAGAGTATGGCTCCGCCACCACATCCTGCCTCCTGCGCAGAGCCATCAAAGCATGCCCACGGTTTCTATTTGTCTATGATTTCTGGAGTGATGGAGTAGGGAGGGGCAATGGAGTCCTCCTCGGGAAGAAGATCATAGTCAACAATGGTATGGAGCAGAATAGCTGGCCAATGGGGGGCTTTGTGATTGAAAATAGAATGGTTTCTAGCAATCCATAAAGACCAGCAGATTAGAAGGGGCATGTTCCTGGATTTACCATTTTGGTATTGACACCAAGTACTCCAGGCATCCAGTATGTTATGCCCTTGCCATGTTTTTAAGTTTGGATAGTATGAAATGATGGAATTCCAAAATTCCTTAGAGGTGGGGCAATTAAGGAAGAGATGTTCAGTGCTCTCTTCATCATTACGACATAGTTGACACCAGAAAGGGCCATGAAAAGATCTTTTCATCAGATTAGACCCTGTAGGGATCTTATCAAACAAAATGTTCCACAACAGTAGGTGGGTATGGGGGGCCGCCTTAAGCTTCGAGAGTAATCTCCAAGTCGGGTTAATGTTCTGAGGTTTGAATGGTTCCATTAATCTAATGTAGCCCTCTTAGCCCTCCTTTGGAGAATATGATCCATGTTTGGAAAAAGCCCATATAATTTCGTCCGGTCCTTTCGATAGTCGGACATGTGCCTGTGTAAGGGCATCCGTGTATTCCAGCCAATCAAGTCGCCGCTATTCGGGGATGTCCAAGTCATGAGCTGATTTCCATGCCTGTTGTAGAAAGGTGGAATTATTACTGTCACCGATGTGTTTAATGTGGGTGATACCCCTGCTATTTAAATGCCTAATCAAGTTTGCTGGCAGTCTGTGTGCATTGCCACAGCCAACCCATGGATCCATGCCAATACGAACATCATTTCCCTCATTTATTCTCCACATGATGCCTTCTCGAAGAAGTGGTATTGCATTTATAACCGCCTTCCATATATTGGAGATGTTATTACTCGTTCCATGTTGTTGTCTGAACCAGTCCAACAGATTCAAGGGCCAGATGTATTTCACTTGAGCAACCTGGGACCAAAGACTGTTTGAAGTGATAAGGTGCCAGCCAAGCTTTTCCGCTAGTGCTTTTGAAAAAAGATTGAGCCTTTTGATGCCCCATCCTCCCCATCTCTTTGGCATTGCAATTCTGTCCTATTTGACCTAGGCAAAAATTCTACCCAGTTGATTGCCCTTCCATAAGAATTCACAGCATATGCTTTGGAGTCTGTTCAAAATACCTTTCGGTATCCATGCCAGGGTCATCCAGAAAACAGGTGTGGCTTCAATCACCATTTTAATAAGGACTAATCTTCCTGCACGGGATATATATTTATGGTACCAAATCTGTAGGTGCTTTTCCACTTTTGCAATGAGCCACGTCCAGTCTGCAATCCTATCTCTGAGAGGCTTAAGCCTGGAGCCCAGATATTTAAGACCGTCTTCCAGATTCAAAGAGGTAAAGGGGAGGCGCTGTGAGGTGTATATGATCTCGTTTTGTGAGCAGCCGAATGTAGTAATCATGGATTTACCGTCATTTACTATCATCCCGGTTGCCTGTTGAAAAAGATTCAAAATATGCTGGAGGACCGTGGTGTCTCCAATACTGCCATTTAAAAAAATGAGAATGTCATCAACAAACAATAGATGGGTCAGATAAAATTTCTCTGAAATCATGATGCTAACCAATTGATTTCTATTGCGAGCAACTATGATGGTTCTATTTAATCCTTCCATGATAAGTAAAAAAAGTAGGGGGGAGAGTGGGCATCCCTGCCTGAGTCCTCTCTCCGAGGTGAAGAATGAAGTGGCTTCCCCGTTTAATGACACACTGTAAGATACGTCCTTGATGCAGCTCATGATCTACTTGATATATGCATAAGGAAAGCCCAGGTGGGTCAGTAGTAACCTAATGTAGAGCCAATTTGCTCTATCAAAGGCCTTTGAGAGATCCACCTTCAGAATCATGCCTTTCTGTTTCTTCATCTGCATAGTGTGGAGGAGCTCCTGAGCTGTGGCAATAGCCTCATGAATCTGTCAGTGCTGAAGGAAAGCAAACTGTTCTGAGGATATATGTCTAGAAAGGATTGGCTTCAGGCGATTTGCGATGATCTTTGCAATAATCTTATACAGATAGTTACAAAGGGAGATGGGTCAGAAATCGTTGAAAGAGGAAGGGAAGTTAGAGTTCAGAATAAGGGCAATGAAAGTGGATTTGATGGCCGGGGATACTTTTCCCCTTCTTCTGCAGTCCTCCACTATCTTGAGTAAATCATCCCCCAGGATATCAAAAAAAGCAATATAGAACTCGATGTTCCACCCATCAGGTCCAGGGCTCTTGTCTTTCTTGAACCATTTTATAGTTGCTTCAAGTTATTCCTTCGTCACTTCCATCATTAGGTTCTCTGAGTCTTCCTGTTGTACAAATCTAGGAAAATTTTCAACAACCCGCATGATTTCCATAATATTCACAGCTCTTGGCGCCTTGTAGATGCTTTTGAAGTGATCTATGGCTAGTCTAGCCAGATCCCGTTGTGTTGATATCGATTGACCCTGATCATTGTGAAGTTCCCAAATAGTATTAATGGATTTTCTACCATTGGAAAATTTATGAAAGAACTTAGTATTGTCATCTCCTTCAGTGAGCCAAATTGCCCTCCTTCTGAGCCTACAACTCTCCTCCCTTTCCTTCAGAATTTGGGAACGCTTCGTGATGAGGGAGGTATAAAGATCTTTGCTTTCCTGTGATAGGAAAGTGCCATTAGACGTATCCTCATATGTGGCAATGGCCAACTCTGCCTCCCTTAGGGTGTTGTCATCATTCTTTCGCTTCTGGTGTGCCCAATTTCTAGAAATCCTCTTAAGTTCAGTCAATTTCCTGATAAAACCATTAGTATGATCCTTGTGTTCCAGTATAGGGTTGGTTTGCCAATAATTGGAGACCAATTGAATGTAAGAAGGATCCTTGAGCCAAGAGGCGTTGAACTTGAAGGGGCTTATAATCCTCAGGTTTACATAAGCCAACTCCAAAAATATTGGCCGATGATCAGAAATACCTCCGGTACCAATCCACTGTCTAATACGAGGATGAGAGCTTAAGAAAGCTTCTTTGATGAGAAACCTGTCAAGTCTCCTCGCTAGAATATGGTCACCACTACGATTGTTAGTCCAAGTATACTGAATCCTGGCAGATGGAATGTCTACCCACTGATGCTCCTCAAGTAAGGTAGAGATGATGTCAGAAAGGCCATCAACTTGGGCCAAGTGACTTTAGGATTCACTGTACCCCAACGAAAAATTTAAGTCCCCTCCAAGTATGATATTGTCTGCTTGTAAGAGTTATGAGTCCAGGAGGGTCCTCCAATAGTTTGCCCTGTCCATGCATGGACCATATACATTCATAATATGGACTTCAAATTCTAGAGAGTGGGCAAATATGTCCATGCCAATGAATCCCTTGCCTCCCCAATAGTTCCTGAGCTCCATAGTCTTATTGTATAAACCAATAGCAGTACCCCCAGATCTCCCAGTCGCGTCTAGGGCATGGAAGGTCCAATTTGGCAGCCAAGAATTAAGAGTAGAAATAAGAGAGTCAGCCGAGCGGAGAGTTTCTTATAAGAATATAATGTCCAGCTGTGTCGAAGTGAGCAGTCTTCTGAGTGTTAGTTTTTTAGGAGGGCTAGCAAAACCTTTGCAGTTGTAGGATAAGAACTTCATGGACGGTGGGGTTGGGGGCCATTCCTAGCTCTAAGGGCCCTGAAAATGGTTTGCTGTCGCCCGAGGGCAACTTCTTCACCCGCAGTATGTCTGGCTTTAGTGAGATGGGATGGGCGACCCCTGGAGGGTTTATGGGAGGCAGGGGTAGTCTCGGGGTCAAGACCAATCGCATCATGTCCCCTATCCTTTGATCTGGAGCGAAGAGGGTATCAGGGGGATACGGGGGGGAGGGGAAGGGAAGAGAAGGAATGGAGGATGATGACATAGATGGGATGCTGCGGGGCCAGTGATGGGAGGGGGGAGGGAAGGAGCATTGGAGAGGGGGAGGGGGGGGGGTGGAGTCCCCTGGCTCTCTTAGTAAATGCAAGGAGACCGAGGATGAAAAAATAGGGGGAGATGTATAATCGAATGAAAGAAATGCAATAACATCAGAAATTCCAGATATTGGAGGAGTGAGAGGGGAGATTGTAGTTAACATACTCGTCGTCGATATGTTCTCCTTCGCTGGATTGGAACAAGTTGGAGGAGGAGGCGAGGAAGGGTTTGTACCAGAGAGACCCCTGTCAGCGCCCACTTTATCAGGTGTTCCCCGGGAGGCCCCTGCATCCATGTCAATCTTTTCTGGTTCAATATCTTTATCCTACCATGTAGGGTTTCCACTGGGCTACTCAGTCTCCAGACTCTGTTCAGTACCCCTATTCTTGTGCAAGAGAGGGTAGTCCTTGAATAAGTGCCCTACTTTGTGGCATCTATGACAATGATATGGAATGCCTTCACAATCGATGATCTATTTGCGAGATGTGTCCATCCACTGTATAGTGATGTACTCTTGTAATCTGCATCGAGTGTCAAGATTGATAAGGATCTGGGCGTATGCCATCATACCCGTGTGCTGATAGGACTTATCATATTCCATGTAGGTGCCAATAACGTTACCAATCCGCTTGAAGATATCCTCATACCAATATTGCAGAGGGAGACCCGGGAGCCGAATCCATACTGGTCCAATGCTTATTTGCTCAGTCTTTGGATAAAAAAGAGGTGGCCAACGCTTCAGAAGAACCAGGGCATGTTCAAAATGCTAGTAGGAGGATAGGACCCAGTTGGTATGATCAGCACGAGTGAATCTCAATGCGAACCATTCCCTCACAAAAGTCTGCACGAAGGGGATGTCCACCAGATGGTGACCCCAAACCTCAGAAGCCCATGTTTTCAAATGGGCGGTTGTGTAATTTGATCCCCTGATACGACCGACCAAGACTCTGTCAACAAAATCCATAGTCTCTCCCCACTAAATATCCTCTTCTAATCTGAGAAAGATATCATTCGCCTTGGATTTGTAACACTTGTACTTCTTCTTAGTCCCCTGTAGAGGACGCTGATGCTGTACCCAACCCGGAAAAGGGCCGGAAGAAACTGGGGGAGGGTTAGGGTTTGACGAGGACGGGTTAAGGCTGCCAACGGAGGTAGGAAAAGAATCGGCGAGAGGCGGGACAGTGGTAAAACTACCAGAAGGAGGTGCAAAAGAGGCCTGAGGGTTAACACTTGCAGAACCGACTGTCATCGATGGAGGAATAATCGGCTGGGCCTGAGCTCCAGATACAAAGAGGTATAAACTAGGGTTAGGGTTTAAACAGTCGAAGACGAAACCTAAGGAAGCCGGGGAATGTGGGGGGGGGGGGTAGAAAGCGATGGTTAGGTAGGTGGGTCATCTAGTAGGACCACAGATTGTGACTGCGACGATTCCGCCAAGGAGTAGCCAGAGCTATACAATCCTTCAGATGTGGTAAATGAGGAGCGCCAGATGGATACCCCCTCCAGCGGGTCTTCAGTGTAATCAACGACATCAAGGTCATCCATGTCCACAGCTGCTCCTTGGAACATAGGACACCTCAGAACTGCAGGAGAAACAAAGAATATGCGAAAACTCAGAACCGGACTGCCAAGGACAGGAACAGACCGTTGACAAGAAACGGCCAGTAAAAAAACAGTATGAACCCCCCCCCGAAACGCTGGCAGGTCAAAACACAAGTGAATGGAGCACAGCAAGAAAATGGTGGTGAACAATTCGCGGCAAAAGACATCGAACAGGTTACCAGAGGCCTTTCATGGTTAACTGCTGTAACCTGCAGTGACCAGAAACCCTATCTGTAACCCTCACGAGCCATCCCACCGCCAAGACTCCAGGGCATCCTTTGTAATCTCTCTTATAAAGTGATCTCAAATATTTTAGTCAAAAGGCTTAAGCCTATTTTTCACAAAGTTATCTAAGAAAATCCTAACAATCTCTACTTATACAAGCAAAAAATCAAAATATAAAAGAGATTTTTTATTGAAAGGCCAAAAATAAAAACTATTTAACTTTTATTTTCGTAGGAAAAGTAAAGCAAATAGTGTACAAGGGATAGAAGAGGTTATCTTCTATGAAAAATATTTCATCAAAATCTGCCCATTCACAGGTAGAGAATCTCTCTTGGGTGATAAATCTTGCAATAGAAACGTTGATGGACCGATTTGTTCTACAATATGAAATGGGCCAAGTCACATTCTTTGGAATTTGGTATGCTTGCCTCTTTCCTCCTGTGCTTTATCCCACTTCAATACAAGGTCTCAAAGTTGAAAATATTTAGGACTTACAGAATTTGCATCAAATGAAGATTTGACTAACTACTGATGATGTGCATGTATGATCTTGGATTTATCTCTTTCTTCTTCGAGTTTGAGGAATTGCGATTGCTTTATTGCATAGAAGAGGAAGGAGTTTCTTCAATAAATTGAAATAGGGCTAGAGAGGGAATATCTACGTTTGTAGGGAGAACAAACTCTTTCCCATAGACCAAATTAAAAGGAGAAGTTCTTATTAAGGCCTTCTGTGTTATTTGATCTGCCCATAGAGCAAATGTTGAAGATTTATGCCAATTTTTTTGACTTTGATCAATAGTTCATTTGATGATCCTTATGAGATTTTTATTCGTTGATTCAACTAAACCATTTCCCTGAGGATAATAATTAGCATAATATTTAAGCTTGAAACCTCTTTTAAGAGCAAATTCTGTCATAGCATTGCCTGTGAAATAGGATGCATTGTCAAACATGAGAGCAGTTGGTAGGCCAAATCTACTAATAATAAATTGATCAATGAATTCAATGTTGTTTTCAGAATTGGTTACCTTGAGTGGAATTGCTTCCACCCACTTAGTGAAGTAATCAATTGTAGTAAGGATATATCTATGCTGCTTTGAAGAGTGAGGAACGATCTCACCCATTATGTCTAGCCCCCATTTCTCAAGTGGTTGTTCAATGTTGACTGATTGTAATGGTAATGAAGGTTTCCTTTGTCTTCCAGTAGCTGTTTGACAAATTTTACATTTCCTTACATATTCATGTGCATCTTTGAATAAGGTTGGCCAATAATAGCCAGTATGCAAGATTTTATGTGTTGTTGTGTCTCCTCCAAAATGTTCACCAGCTGGTCCACCATGGAGTTCCTGCAAAACATTTTCTACCTCAGATTTTTCAAGGCACCTAAGTAGAACATAACCATAATTCTTCCTAAACAAAACATCATTAATGATTTCATATTCCTTAGCTTTTAATCTCAAAGCCCTTTTTCTTTTGTAACTGAGCTGCATAGGAGCGTATCCATTTTTCAAATAAAAGATGATATCAACATATTTAGAATCAGTATCGTTGAGGCTTACCTCACAAATTTGTATATCATCACCTAAATCTTCTGGTGCTGGTAGGTTGGATGCTCCAGTTAACATTCTGTAAAAACCTTGACCTCTAATGATTTTAGTTGGTCTAATCTCAATTTCACATTCTTGCAACATTGTTACCCAATTTGCTCTTTTCTCACCTAATTCTCTTTACATTAGTAAATTTTTCATTGATGAGAATGGAACTATTACTTTAGTGTGAGTTTTAAGAAGGAAAGGTCTGAACTGTTTTATTGATTTGAAAACAACAAAAGCTTGTTTTTCAACATCTGAGTAATTCAATTCAACACCCTGCAAATTGGAGCTAAATAAAGAAATTGGTGCTTCGGCTTTCTCATCATTGGCCTGTGTCAGAATTGCTACATATGATGTCTTGGAAGCAAAGGTATATAATATAAAATTATTAGAAAAAATCGGAGTTGCTAAAGACGAAGCATTTATGATTGCTTTTTTGATAAGATTGAAAGCTTCATGTTCAGTATGTCCCCATTTAAAAACATAGTTTTCCTTGGCCATAGATTAGAGGGGTAAAACAATTCGTGAAAAGTCAGGGACAAATCTGTTGACAAAAGTTATCTGACCTAAGAAAGATTGCATGTATTTTTTGTTATGAGGCAAAGATATTTCAAAAATTTCTCTTATCCTATTAGGGTTTACGTGAATTCCATCTTTAGATACAATAAATCCAATAAGTTTACCTTCACTTAAAGCAAAGAAAGATTTCTTTGGATTTAGGGAAATTCCATATCTTTGACAACGTTCAAAGATTTGTTTTAAGTCCTTTAAATGATTACTGCACTTTTTTTAATACACAGTTATATCATCTAAATAAATTACCACTATTTTATTCGCCAAACCTTTGAAAGTTATATCCATGTCTCTCTGAAATGTTGCACCAACATTGATTAATCCAAATGGCATCTTTTGATAAGCATATGTTCCCCATTTGGTTCTAAATGTGGTCTTTAGTCGATCATCTATATGTACGAGAATTTGATTATAACCTAAAAATCCATCCAAAAAAGACATTAACTCTAAGCCTACAACTGACTGCAATCTGTTCCATAAGAGGCAACAGAAAGTTGTCCTTCTGACAAGCTTTGTTGAGATTGTGAAAATCTATACAAATTCTAATATCACCATTCTTTTTCCTGACTGGAACTAGGTTAGAAACCCACCCCGAATGTCTGACAGGAAAAAATATTTTGGCTTTGAGAAGTTTATTCAATTCATATTTGATTTGATTTTCTAAGTTTAGGTGAATCTTTCTCAACTTCTGTTGTACAGGCTTTTCATCAGATATCATAGGAAGGTATGTTGAATGATGGAAGTATCATATGTCTTAAGATCATCATAATTCCAAGCAAATTTTTATTTTTATTATTATTATTATTTTTATTAATTAATTAATTTATATTTTTTAATATTTAATATTTTAATTTATTATATTAATTATTTTTTAATTAATAATTAATTTATTTATTTTTAACAAATGAATAAAGGCTAATCTTTCATCGAGTGTAAGACTAAGACCTATATTAATATTTTGAGGGTTAAGGCCAGTTCCAAGATTAACTAATTCAAACCTTAAATTTGAACTTTGAAGCTTTGAGTTAGTTGGTTTATTGAATTTGTCCTTAAGATCATACAAATCTTCCATCTTAACCACATATTTAGGTATGGGATTTACACTTGTTTCTTGCTTAAGCTGGCCATCGTGCCGATCTTCATCTATTATCTGGTCGTCATAAGAGCCTTTAGATGTTAGAAAATTTATGATATCCAGATCATTATTAAAAACTTGCCAATTGGTGATATTATTGGGAATAGAAAGCCTAAAAATTAATTCTATAGAAAATTGATCAGGACTATAATCTCCTGGCGGTATGAGCTTGGATGCAATGTTGGACAAATGATCGACACTTGCGTTTTGAAGTCTTCGAATTGGGGAAATGTTGAATGCTATGAAATGTGAGGTGAGGTCTTGGACTAATGATTGATAATGTTTCAAATGTCTAGAAAGACAGTGAATAGTATTCCTCACCTATTTGATTACAATTTCCAAATCTCCAAATACTTGAAGGTATTTAATATTAAGGCCAATGGCTTTATACAACCCTTGAAATAATGCTTCATATTCAACAATATTATTTGTGCATTCAAATTCAAGTTTGCATGCCAGCATAATTTTTTCTCCTTCGGGGCTAACCAATATGCAACCTGCCCTAGCTCCATCATTAGATTTAGATCCATCAAAAAATATTTTCCAAAATAAAGAAATTGACTACAGGTTTATCTACAAAATTGACACATTTAGAAGAATCTGTTTGAAAATAATTTATGATTTGTGATGTAACAAATTTTTCCAAAAATGGTGATGTATGGGCATTAAAATTGCCTAAAAATGATTTGACTGAATAATTTCCAATGATATTACTACTGTATGCGATGGGCTCATTTTCTCCTTCCAGTTCTGTGACGATATACTTTAAATGTTTATCACGGTCAAACCTTATTTAATTTGGCTTAACATTATAAGGAAGCCACATATGAAACCAGTTTGTTGCGAAATAGCCATGAAGTTTTCCAAACCAATCTCTACTAAGGATCAAAATGTAGAATTTAGGGATGTCGGCCACAAGAACGTCAATCACTTGACATACTTTCGGGTTTGATGAGAGTTTAATGTTAACCTGATTGATTTCTCCTATGACTTCGACTTGAGATCTATCTAACTATACAATGTGAACAACAAATTTCTGGGGTTAGACATTCAATTTTGCAAAAATAGTTTTTGGTAAAATGTTGGACAAGGCTCCAGAGTCTACTAAACAATTGTGTAAATTCTTATTGAAGATTTCAAAAGTCAAAAGAAAAGGAGTTGTATGGGATTTATATCTACCACCTATTTGAGCAACATCAGTTGAACTCATTTTGTTTGATGAAGTACGGGAGGCCTACCCATTTCTTGAGTAGCCTGAGAAATTACAGCAACAGGAAGAGGAGAAGTGGGAACTGCTTTTAATTCTTTGAGAAATAGCTTATGTTGATGTTTTAGCTTGCTAAGCTCATGGAACATGATATTAGCTCTAGTCTTCTTCATGTCTTCGACGATGCTGTATTCCATCTCATTAGTTACTAGCAAGGTCTTAGCTAGAGGTGAAGAATTGGATTGAGGAGGAGTCATTTTAGTGGATTTGGGAGAAGATTTCTTACCTATTGCTTTATCTTTGGGAGCAAGAGTTGATGATTGTTGTTTTTGATTTGTTTTTGGAAAATCAATAGTGCTCTTGCTTCTGGTAGCAACAGGTAATGCTTCTTCAGATTCTTCATTATCTGACAGAGGAAAAACGAAATCCCACATTCCTTGTACTTCAACTGTCTCTTCATCATCGGTTTGTTCTTCAACTGTTGACACTTCTTCTTCCTCCACATATGATTCAACATTTGATATTGTATTTATAGGTTTAAGATTAGAGGGGGAATTTGTTTTGTAAGGTCTAAAATATTTCCTAGAAGAAGTCTCAACTACTTGCTTTTTAATGTCTACCATTCCATTAGACATGGTTTTAAGTACCTTTTGCAGACCTTCAAGATAGAAAGGATCTTTAGGTGCTTTCTTCTTGGATTTGTCCTTGAAAGTGACTTTCTTGGATTTTCTTTCTACTAATGCATTCTTCTTTTCTAAAGCTAGGATGTGTTTTTCCACAACTATGACTTCTTTCATGTTTTCTGCCAAATTTGGTTTGGCAACTCTATCCACAAAAATAATTGCATTCGAGGGAAGAGAAAAAATGTACCATTTATTTTGAACTTTAGTGCTTGGCCTAGACGCCATTGGAATTTTGTTTAATAATTTGTTAAATTAGGAATTGAAGTCCTTAATCGACTCTTCAGATTCTGCCTTTAGGTTGGAGAGATCATTAAGAAGAGTAGTTGTTGAACGATCATCTCCAAACTTGGTTAGGAACTGTTCCTGAAATGCATTACAACTGTCAATAGAACCATATGGTAATGAAAATTACCAAGATCCTATGGATCCTTGAAAATTATAAGGGAATAATTGTACAACTACATCTTCTTCTACAACTCCATTTAGATTTATGGACAACATGAAGTTGTTTATGTGTTCTTTGGTAGGAAGACCATCATCGGGATTGAATTTTGGCAACCATTTCAATGGACGAGCAGGTAATGGATGCAATTGCCCTGCCATTTGAACAACTCCTAGATTTGTCCATGGTGTTTGAGCCATTATGAGTATCTATGTAGAAGAATATGTACCAGTGGTTGGAGGTGATTGGGTAGAGGAGGATTGTGCTCCTGTACATGTGTAAATCACGATCTAAGATGGTGAGGTGGATGATTGAGTTTGTGATGAAGATGATGAAATGAATGAGGGTGTTTCTGATGATGATGAAAAAATCTCACTATGAGTTTCATAATCTGATACTTTTGTTTTCCTTCGAGAAGGAGGCAAAGGAAATTCAAATGGAGGAATCCCAAAATTTTGACTCTGTGATCTAGTTAATCTTCAAGAGGAAGGAAAATTAGAAGAAACACTGGCTTATTCTTCTTGAGATAGAGAAATCCCTTGTAACTTATGAAATAAAGGCTGAACTTCGGGAATTTCTGTAGAAGAAGGTTGATCTGATTTCCTTGGAGAAACACTAGTGGATTGTAAAGATTTCTTCACAACTTCTCTTTCTGGATTTGGGTATTTGGAATGTGACTGAGAAGTCGTAGATGATGGTGAGGGGGTTTTACTCTTAGAATAGGTTTCTGATTTAGATTTTCTTTCCATTCACATTTAGGCCCTCTTTCTAACGCCAAAATGTTGAAGCCTCGAAATTCGCTGCGACAACATGGGGGATAACCACTTGGTCCAGACCTTAAAAACAACTCCTTTTCCATTTGGTATAGTGGCTCTGACTGGGGAAAATGGGACCAATTTCCTAGAGAGGATTGATTTGATAATGTTTTTAGAATGATATAAGATATAACGAAGAATTATTCAACTAAGTATAATTTAATCTAGATAATAAACACATGCATATATCTTAATCTAACATTATCTGACTATAAATATACCTGGGAATAAAATAAAATATGTGATCTACAGAGATGTCTCAAAGCAATTGGTAATAAAGATGATTCAACTGCCAAAAGTAATGAAATCGTTCAATATAATTGTTTTGGATAAATAGTTAGACAAAACAATTGAGAAAACTATATCACATATAATAACTGTTTACGTATTCAATACAGAATCATGGCTGAAACATCATACAAAAGTGCAATAATGTAGAACTATAACTCAAATTTTCATACATAAGACAATCAAAGAAAGAGTATTGCTAATGCATAAATAAAACACGATCATACGCTAAAAGTACCATATATGAAGGTCCTACTCATGGCCTTAGCAATATTGATCCAATTTCATCCAATCAAATACACTCTAAGAGTACAAAAGTGTAATTTCAGTACAACATGCTCAATATTCAAAGAAAAATAGATCCATTTCCAATAATATCAATAGAATATTAACTATTAAATCAAGAAATGGGGGACGTAATTGTTAACATACAAAAATGTAACTAAAATAGAAATTTTCCAATTTGTAAAATGTATTGAAGAATTTTAATCGTTTCTCGTACAATATAATTTTTATATGAAAAATTATGTGGTGTGGCGTAACTAAGCAAATATAATATTTTTATTTTATAAGAGAAAGTTTTATAAATAGTTAGATTTAAAAGTTAAAAAATAATAATAATAAACAAAACAAGAGACATGTGGTGGCAATATTATTGCCTCTACCTACGTGGTTATTGTTTTTGCATAGGATTGAAATAAAGGAAAAAGTTGTTTGTTTGTTAAAAGAAACAATATTTTGTTGCAAATAAATCAACGGGGAGATTATGGACCTGTTGAAGGCTCGAAATTCTTAGCCTATACTATAAGGGAGACCACCCGATCCAAACCTTAAAGTAGATCCTTTTTCGTTGAAATGGTGGTTTTGACTGGTTAAACTAGGTCTAGTTACCTTTTCCCTATTTCTATTGGTTTAAGATGAGTCTTTAGTTACCAATAGGAAGGGACATCAAATCAATTCTTCTTGCTGATTAGGCAAGAGAATGACTCTTAAGCTTTTTGAACGACACAACCAAACCACTCTAAAGTTTTGCCTCTTGAAAAGAGGGCTTCTAGAATGCAAGGTTAAATCTATAATGTGATTAATCTAACCTGTCTTGATTGAAGGAAAGAGAAGTCTTTCTCCCAATGGAGTGCAAGCTAATTAAATAGGAAAAGAAGGAAGTAGGAATCATAATTAGGATGAATGAATTAGGTCAAGTAAATAGTTCTGAGATATAATCCTTATTGAAACAAATACAAACAACTAAGTATCTAATAAATAGTTACTAGACACTTATATGCAAGTGATGCGGGTCCGGGTGTGACAAAGGACCCTTCCAATACCTTTTACTTGCATGATGTGTTAAATTGCATGTTTAAAAGAACATAAATGAATACATTTGCATGATATAAAGAAGAGGAACATGACAATCATCAGCACATGAAAACATAAACCGTTGATAACAAAGTTCGTCTAGGAGGGATTACATCTCCGGGCCCCAGTGTCAAGATGGTGTAGGCCGCTGCATTAAGTGCTGTCAATAGTGATGATGTACATAAGAGGTGATGACGCTATCATACAAGGAAAATGCCCTCACGCAGGAGTGGCTCCAAGAGATGTTCCACTACAAAAACTCTCAGTCAAAAGGACTCCTATCAGTATGACACAAACTCATGCATGATGAGCATCCCGCCAACAATGGATAAAAGGGACCTCAATGCAAAACATACATGGTGACAACATGTGTATCCCATCAACATGACGACAAAGGGACCTCAAATAAAACATGATGAATCATGACAAAAAGTACATCACACAGATGATTCCTTATCACATCAAGCAGGAATCATGAAGCAAGTATGAAAATAAGATCCCACATCAAAAATCAAACAAGGATCTGTACAATACAAAAAGAAGTACATGAAAACACTGCATATATCTCACATCTAGGGGCCATCTGAAGAAGAGGATGTCGAATTGCTGAAAGTTGTTCGTGCCATCAATCTCACGGCATCGAATCACATGGAAATGACTGCTCGCACGTCAAATGCTGACACCTGCACTCCACTTAGAAAAGTGGTCAAAAAATGAAATGAGAAATGGAAAATATGAACACACCATCAGATTTGTGGCATTGAATAGTGCAAAATCAATTGTCAAATTTCTGAATTCTGAGAAAGTGAAAATCTAGGGCTTAAGGAATCTTTTAGATTCCCCCTAGATTCCTTAAATATTCCCTACTCTGGGTCCCCTGCAAATCGACTACTCAAATCAAGAAACTGACTGCGCCATCGGGTTCGTGTCGCTGAGAGGTGTAAGATCGACATAAATTTTGTCCAATTTGGACACTCTGAAAATTTCACCCTCCTAGAAATTTTGCTTAGTCATGGTTCCACCTGCATAAAAATTAATTAAAAATTAACTCTGCCTCGTTTTCTGTGCCTTCTCCTGGTTCCTCCATGCTTTCCTGGGCACACTATGTAAATGAGGGTTTATATAAACTTGTGGGTGGATTAATAAACAAGTCAGTTTAGGTGGATTGGTTTAAGGTGAAATTAGTTGAGGAGGGGTCGGACGGTCAAACCCCGCCCCTCCTATTTTAGCATTTTTACAGTTTTTGAAACTGCATATATATTTATTTTTTTGGGGGCTCTGGTCCCCATTCGGCGACCCACACCTTAACTCCCTTGCACTATTGGAACGGTGGCATACTTGGGCGTTGGTTGTGACAGGCGCTTTTAGTGGGCCATTGGTACAAGATTTGGTTGTTCAAGGTACGTATCATGGGGCTGCCCAGTGGGGGCCAGCCCATGTGGGTTGGGCGGGTTTGATCCCCACTGACATCACCTAAAATGTCATATGGTTATGTTTTGGGGTCTAGGGTGTGGGGTGGTGGAGGTGGTAGCTGGAGTTGGCTGGATTCCTTTTGCCGGAAAAATTCTAAATTGTATCTCCATTAACCTGCCTAGTCAACAAAAGTCAACCAAAACTTTGAATTCCTCTACATTCCTCATCTGGACTCAAATTGACAAACCGTTCACACCACCTTGATCACCACAACATGGTCTTCAACATGAACTTAGTTCGAGCACAATCCAAACACTTTGATTTTTGAGCTTCCATCAACCCTCTTTAACCTGTGTGTGTCCCTGGAGCCACTTGGATCAATCCTGTCCACTAAGGAGCTTTTGGTCCTCCAAAAGCATGAAAAATAATCTGCCACTTCTCTGTACCTTGTCTACACCACAAGCATCCTAAAAGGTCTCGCTTCCATCTCCTTCACATTTGTTCTTTGGAGCCTTAAGCGATGAGCCAACACCTGCAATCTTTGCAACGCGTAGTACATTGTTTTGAAAATTACATGCTTGACTTTCATGACCAACTAATGACCCAAGCGTCCCACACTTGCCACGATTTTATAACACATACTCGGTGGTCAAGTTTACATCAAGATGGACACAATACCCCAGCTATGAAAACAAGGCCAACATATCATTGTTGCTTCAACAAGTGATGGAAAACACATCATCACTACAACACATGATTTACAAAAATAAGGCCAAACACTATTTTTTTTTGACAAGTGATGCAAACACGACATCACTTTCACATTTTATCATGCAACATAAAATAAGACCAGACATCATTGTTGTTGAACAAGTGATGGAAAACACATCATCACTTTTACATTTTAAAATGCAACAAATGATTTACAAAAGCATGACCATGAAACGCTAACACATCTAGAAACCATTTCTCACTTATCAAGGTGAATGGGTCACCTCCTTGTGGTGAGTTTGCTTGTCGAACAATCGTTTCACCTAGTTCATGCACTAACACTTTGTCTTTAAGGTGCTACTCTGGATGGAGCCTCCAACAAGTGGCTCTTTGATGACCACTTCTGTTGCAATGACTGCAATAGGTTTTCTTCCTCCGTATCTGCTTACCATGTTTCTTTATCTGTTGTTGAGAGGGTCTTTCATGCCTCATCCTTTTGTGTGCTGCCATTCTTTTCCAACACTTAGAAAATTTATGGTTATGTAATCCACAAAAGGTACATGTATTTTGATGCCATGTTTTACATTCATCTCTAACAACATGATCATAATCGAAATGGAAATTCGAATGTCGAGAGTGGTTATACCTTTCCTTGCCATCTCTAATGTAAGTATGGCGATGAGAGCTTGCCTCAAAGCTTTCCCTACAATGGAAACTGCCCTAGGATGATGGGGATGTTTTCCCATCATTCTCTTTCCTTGACGATTTCGACGATGTCTTGGAAGAATCTGACACCTTCGAGCATTCTCCTTTGGTGTATCCTATACCTGCAAATTGATGTTTATGCACAACCTACAAAGGTTGAGTTATGTCTTAGTTATTAACACCAAATTATTTTTCCTTCTCGTGCTTCATCTTGGTAAGGAGCCTGATGTTTGTCTATGTAATTGGGACCTCCATATCTCCAACAGAAATCATACTATGTGAAGACGAAACCGAAAGGAAATCAACATCTTTTACCTCCTCTATTGATTTGGAAAGAACTGATGAGGGCTTCTCATCATCTGTTGTTGGGGATTCTCTAGCTGTCTCAGCGCATTCACCATCTTCCTTTCTGACATACCCAAGTCCTATATAACGGGGTAATTCTTCTACTTTGATGGGGATGACAATGCCTTGGCTATTAATGCCCAAGCCTTTACCTTCATACCCAATTTTCTTCAACAGAAATCATACTATGTGACGACGAAACTAAAAGGAAATCAACATCTTTTACCTCCTTTGTTGATTTGAAAAGAACTGACGAGGGCTTCTCATCATCTGTTGTTGGTGGTTCACTAACTGTCGTGGCACATTCCCCAACTTCCTTTTTGACATACCCAAGTCCTGTTCGACATGGTAATTCCTCTACTTTGATGGGGTTGACAATGCCTTGGCCATTGATGCCCAATCCTTTTCCTTCATACCCCATTCTCTTCGATGGTTTGGAGCCAATTCCTATGGTATGATTTTCAAAAATAGCAAAATTATCATCAGGACGCATACATGAATTTAGAGAATTATATTTTACCTCACATTCGTCACGCAACAACTTTTCCAAGGCCTCGTCCTTAGCTTGCAACTGTCATAGCAAACTATGTTTCTCCTCTTTCTCTTCATGTAGAAGCATCTTCAATTCATCGTTCTCAGTTTGAAGATTAAGTTTGTTGTTCTTCAGTTCTTCCAGGGCCTCTTCCATGGCTTGCAACTGAAGCTACAATCGCTCCTTTTCCTCTGTCTCTTTCTATAGAGTTTCATACATTACTTCCACTCTTTTGGAAAATTTGATCATGGTCTCGTACATTTATTTTTCATCCTTTGTCGCTATATGTTCCATTGTTCATGCTTGCAATTCACATCAACGCAAATACCGCTCTGATACCACTTGATCCAGGTCCGGGTGTGACAAAGGACCCTTCCAAGACCTTTTACTTTCTTGATGTGTTAAATGCATTTTTAAAAGAATACAAATGAATACATCTGCATGCTGTAAAGAAGAGGAACATGACAATCATCAGCACATGAAAACATAAGTCGTTGATAACGGAGTTCGTCTAGGAGGGATTACGTCTCCTGGCCTTGGTGTCAAGATGGTGTAGGCCATTGCATTAAGTGTTTTCAATAGTGATGATGTACATAAGAGGTGATGTCACTATCATACAAGGAAAATGCCCTCACGCAGGAGTGGCTCCAAGAGATGTTTCGCTACAGGAACTCTTAGTCAAAAGGACTCCTATTAGTATGACACAAACTCATAAATGATGAGCATCCCGCCAACATGGCATAAAATGGATCTCAATGCAAAACATACATGGCGAGAACATGAGTATCCCATCAACATGATGACAAAGGGATCTCAAATAAAACATGACAAATCATGACAACAAGTACATCACACAAATGATTCCGCATCACATCAAGCGGGAATCATGAAGCAAGTATGAAAATAAGATCCCACATCAAACATCAAACAAGGATCTGTGCAGCACAAAAAGAAGTACATGAACACACTGCATATACCTCACATCTAGGGGCCATCTGAAGAAGAGGATGTAAAACTATTGAAAGTTGTTCGTGTCATTGATCTCACAACGTCAAATCGCATGGAAATGACTGCTCGCACATTGAATGCTAACACCTGCACTGCACGTAGAATAGTGGCTGAAAAATGTAATGAGCAAATGGAAAATCTGAAAACACCATCAAATTTGTAGCATCGAATGGTGCAAAATGAATTGTCAAATTTCTAAATTATGAGAAAGTGAAAATCTAGGGCTTAAGGAATCTTTTAGATTCCCCCTAGATTCCTCAAAGATTCCCTCCTCCGGGTCCCTTGCAAATCGGCTACTCAGATCAGGAAATTGATTGTGCCATCGGGTTCATGTCGCCGAGAGGTATAAGATCGACATAAAGTTTGTCCAATTTAGACACTGCAAAAATTTCACCCTCCTGGAAATTTTGCTCAGTCATGGTTCCACTTGCATAAAAATTAATTAAAAATTAACTCTTCCTCATTTTCTATGCCCGCTGTTGGTTCCTCCATGCTTGCTTCAATGCTTGGGCACACTGTGCAAATGAGGTTTTATATAAACTTGTGGGCGAATTAACCAACAAGTCAGTTTAGGTGGATTGGTTTAAGGTGAAATTAGTTGAGGAGGGGTCGAGTGGTCAAACCTAGCCTCTCTTATTTTAACATTTTTACAATTTTTGAAATTGCATATATATTTATTTTTTTAGGGGGGTCAGGTCCCCACTGGCCAACCCACCCCTTAAATCCCACACAATGTTCGAATGGTGGCATACCTGGGCGTTGGTTGTGACAGGTGCTTTTAATGGGCCGTTGGTACAAGTTTTGGTTATTCAAGGTATGTATCATGTGGCCGCCCGGTGGGGGCTGGACCATGTGGGCCGGGCGGGTTCGATCCCTGTCGGCCTCACCTAAAAATGTCATACAATTATGTTTTGGGTGTGTGGGGTGGTGGGTGGTGGCCCACACTTTTTTTTTTATAATATATATATATATATATATATATATATTATAATATATATTATATATATATAATATATATATATTATATATATATATATATATATATATAATATATATATATATATAAGAACGTGCTTTTGAAAATTCACGAACTTTGACCGAAGGAGTCTTTTTAACAAGGTTATAATTTCACCGGGAATCCGATCGGATTTGGTCGGATTTTGTCCACCGGAAAAATTCTAAATTGTGTCTTCATTAACCTGCCCAGTCAGCAAAAGTCGACCAAAACATTGACTGCCTCTATCTTCCTCATCTGGACTCGGATTGACGAACCGTATTCACCACCGCGATCACCACGAAGAGATATCCAACATGAACCTAGTTCAAGTGCAATCCAAACACTTTGGTTTTTTATGTTCCATCAGCCCTCTTTGTCCTGTGTGTGTCCCTAGAGCCACCTGGATCAACAACTATATCCAAATCCTAATCTATTATGCATAAAAACGAGAAATATTCATGACACAACACTAGAGTAGTTCAAGTAAAATGTCATGTATGAAAGCAAAACATCTATAACTTTAAACTGTTAGATAGCTATCCAACCTAGAGAAATAAACATTTCTTCTTATACAAATTCAATTTTCAAGTTGCATCTAGTTCTGTAGGATAACCTAATCAGAATTTTAAATGAATTAGCAATTAAGACTCAACAATAATGCATAAGGCCAACTATTAACTCATACATACAAAATGCAATTAAAATAAAATTGGAAAAGAATTCATTTCAATGATTTAAGTAAACAATAATGGCATACATAAATAACTGAAACAAATCTTTATTATAAAATGTATCAAATTACAAAACTCAAAAGACTGAGGTAGTGCAAACCCCTAATGTCTGCAATTCAATCCCTGCTTGCAAAGAAAAGCCTCTACTCTACACAGTAGTGCATAATAAAATAAAGTCCCTCTACAAACAGGTTACAAGCATTGTCACAAGTTTAGCCTCTTCTCCAGGATTTGAATCCTCCTTTACAAAGCCTCTTGATATCTAATTATACATGATTACACCCATAACAAAAATCCTCAAATGCCTCAACGAGAAATGCTAATAGTAGAATAAGATAGAAGGAATGCTTTGATTGGGCCTGGCAAAATGCTAAGAGGAACAACTAAAACAAATTGCCCAAATTTGCATGATTAAATAAGAGCAATACCAATTATTTTCGACTTAGCTACAACGTATTCTCCTCCGTGGAATAAATGAGCCATCAATTTCCTTTTATTATGATACTTCTTTATTGTCTGGACAATTTAAATTGGTGATTGTCCAGATTTGATTTAATAAATGCCATAATTGGAACTCTGTTACAACAAATCAAAAACTAAATTAGAGTTTTACTGTAAAAATGGTGGAACAATAAATTAATAATATAAAAACAAATTTCAATTGAAACCGAAACCAATAAGAATCAGGTCTTAATATCAGTGGTTTATAATAGTGGCCCCCTTTATGGACATGTGGCAGACGTGGCGTGGCATCGGAGGTTTGCTCATCGCAAGATTTAAACTAAACAACATAAAATTTGCGATGGAATGGATGTGAAATATAATTAATCCGATTTTATAATTTATATCACATCTGTTTGATCGACGATTTCAAATGGTGGCAGATAACAAAAATTCTGATATGCGTGGATGCAAAATTATGATTAGATCTAAATTAATATCATATCGGGTTCGAATCAAATCAGCGGTCAGAGACTTTAGAGCTGTGTTTCTATTGCAATATCGACGAGATGGCATTTCTGCGGTTTTGCAATATTGCTCATCGGAGGTTGGTGCAAATCAACGATCAAGGATTTATGAATAAGAACCATCACAAAAGTTCCGAGGTGGGCGGACCCAATGTCGTAATATATTGCAATTAAATTTCCTATCAGATCCGGGCTATCGGAAGTTTCAAACAATAGTCGTTACAAAAGTCCCGAGGTCAGCGGACCCATTAATTTTACAATGAAGATTTAATTTCATATCGGATTTGAGACATTGGAATTTTTAAACATATGCTCCAACCAAAATTTTGATTTACGAATGAACACGATATCTTTTAAAACTTGGATTTAAATTCCATTTCGGGTCTTGGGGTCGAAAGACTCTTATCGAAAAATTGCGATAGGGGAACTTGTGATATATGACACAATTATAATATGATTCAAGACTTCAAGCTTAATGCAACCCTGATATATTATTTCAATGTGTTTTCGATAGATTTAACATATATACTTGCCAATATGCCACTTTGTAATATGATTAAGGCTTAAGGCCTTAGCGTGGTTGTTGGTCTCAGGGGCTATAAAAACAATGAAGTATTTACAAAATAAAAATAATTTACAAAAACAAATAAAAAGGATAAATTAATGAAACACAAGGATAATGAACAATATAAAAGGCCAAAGCAACTAAACACATCCAATCTTCAAATAGACATAGCTTGCAAACTGTTAATCCAAATGAGGTCAAATGAGTTTAGATAGATAGATAAGAATGAGTTGAACTCATTTAGGCAATCCCTTCATCTCAGAATCAAATAGTAATAATACCAATCATTCAGTTAAAAAGGTCCCCATAATGAGATTTAAGCGAAAAATGGGGGGGGGGTTGTGTTTTACCACAAGATCATAATAAGGAGACAATAATGAGAGATTTTGAGACAACTTTTGAGAACAATTGGTTACAAGGTCAAGAAGAAAACAATCCAAATTTACAATAAATATAAATTAAAATTTGATAAGAGACTGGGAATGTAAATGCTAAAGCAATTGATTTGATTTTTTTACAAAATATTCATTACAAGAGTTTCCCTAAGGATTTTGGTATTTCTTCGCAACTAGAAGGATTAACGTAGTCTTTATCACAAAAGTTTTTGTGAGGAGTGCTAGAATTAAAATGTCTCAACATAAATAGTGCGGTGACAACCCATATCAGGTCGATATTGACATTCATTTAGCTCAAAGAACATATTTAAAAATTTAATATACACACACATCAAGTTTTAGAATACAAAATCAGTTCACTTTCAATTCGTCCTTAATATTACTTGGTTATGCTAAGATGATCTAATACTAATTGCCACAATTTGAAAATAAACGAATAATACTTTCCTTATTAGCGTGGCTTGCCCAGGAGAGATTGATTGTAACAGTAGAGACAAGATTCGTTGAAGGCAAAGGGATTAGTATTATGAAAAATTTGTTAATATTTTGCATGAAAGTTTAGGGGTTTTCTCCAGTGACATAAAAAAACTGTGAAGCCTTTTCATAGAAGAGTCTATTTGCAAAATGAGATCTTTGAGTCAAGCAATTCAAGACTCTTGGAAGTGGCAGAGCATAGACATCAAGGCTCATTGGAAAACCCAATATCAAAATAAAATGTGACATAGATCAATATTTTTAGGGAGGCCTATAGAATTTAAGAAACACTAAATCGTTTCTTCAAGGATTGTTATTGCTTTTGTCACTCAACAATTGAGTTTGATGTAGTTGTTGCTATGCCTTAGACTTTACATGTTTCGAATGCGTCCCAAATTCAAGAACAAACAAAAATGGCTATATTAATTTTTGATAGCTAATGTTCTAGTGTGTGATTATAGATACAAGTTGATGAAGTTGAAGGACACATAAAGACTAAGTCCTATTGTGTGTCAGTTTTCATCTAGATATATTTTTCAACAAACTGTGTCTAAAATTAATGCAATTTCCTGAATCTAAGGATGGTGGTGTTGATATTGGTATTCACAAGAACAATGCAACAAGTATGTGGAAAATTTAAAATACGATAGCTAATAGCTGAAAATATTATGTGTCCAAAGCAATAAAGTTTGACGACATATAACTAAAATGTTGTGTGGCAGAAGACACGCTTTTTTTTAATAGGGTTGTCTACTAAGCATTAGCGAGTAGCCTAGTGAAAACAATTTTGAATTATTTGACCAAGTAGTGGTTGCTGGTAGAATCCAATATGCCAAAGTTGTCAAAGGACATGCACCTGGAATAAGCCGCAAGCATGTAAATTGAAAGGTCAGTGGCATCGTTTTTTCTAGTGACATAAGAAACCATGAACCTATTAACCTATTTCAATGGTATATCATAACAATATTTTTTCAATGCATTAATGCTATTTATTAATTATAGGTTCTATAAACCATTCAACTATTAGTGTATTTGTTGGTTACTAATACATTAAGATATGTTCTAGAACAATAAAAATGACAATAGAAATACATGCAATGGAGATAGGCTACATGCCCTCTTTTTATAGCAAAGCATAAATGACATGTGTTGATTATTTTCCCAATCCAATGGGGATAAACTATGGGGATAGGAAGCACAACATAATATGAACTATGATGTTTAAATGAATCATTTTTCAACAAGAACATTTTTAAGTCTTTCAATTGGTCTAGTACAAATTAAAATAGAGGTGATGTCCTATATTTCATTTTTGACTCTTACAAGCTAACTATGAAGTACATAAACATTTTCCATGTGATTCATGTCTAGGAGTCCAAGCTTTGAGCAAGGGATGCATGATCTAGGTGGATATTGGAGGCCACCCGCCAATTCCACTTGGACTCCCACCATTGTTTCTTTCAGTTTTTCAGTTTCCTTAATTATAGCACAATTTACTATTTTTAGCAGTTTTTGGGGTCCTAAACTTATGGAGCCATTTTGAGGCCCTAAACGAAGTTTTTTTGGCAATATACTGCAAGTTCTTACGTTGTAAAATCATTTTTTGCGTTGTATTCCTCAGAGATATCTTTCCAATAGTGTATCATGCGCGTCAAATGAAGATGGTATGACCAAGTCATGACCTCGGGAAGTTGGTTGTCCAACTAACACCAACAGGGCCCATAAACTCTTGGTGTTACATCTCCTTGGGTTAGGGTTTTGGTTGTTTAGGGTTTGCTCCTATTTTCAATAATAAAAATGCCCTTGAGCCTCATTGTAAGGAAGTTCAGACACATGTAGCTGCCACATCTCTTCTCAGGGATAAGCTACCATCGCCCAAACTAGTTTATTTCCATTTCTGTTACTAGGCATATTTCAATATTTTACATTAATGAAATGAAGTATTATTTCCGTTGCATCTCTATAGTTATGGTTCTATCTATAATTTGTTGCATTCCTATTTGAATCTGGATCAGTGGTAGTAGAGCGGTCTACTCTTTATTTGTTTTTCTTTGCATGTCCCAAACGAGGTCGGGATATCAGGAGTTAGGGCTTGAATTGGTCGAACCTTTGTAAGACCAACCTCGCAAATCCCGATGACCTCCCATGGAGGATGAAAAGAAAGACAAGGGGGCAGGAGATCCTATTAAAATATTGCTTGAAGAGGCCCTCGAGCGACAAAGGAATGCGATGATGGACAACTTTTCCCAAATCCTTCAGCGGTTACCCAGGGGTGACACATCTACTTCCAGTAGCTACTCTGGAAGCACCACACCCTTTAAGGTACAAGTTAACTTTGACCATCCCACAGTTGAGGGTCAGATAGATGCAAATGCTGTAGATAAATGGTTAAATATGCTAGAAGGGTATTTTTCTGTTCATGATTTTTCTGGACGGGAAAAGATTACTTTCGCTCTTCTCAAAGCCACCCCCCACGTCAAGTACTGGTGGTAAACCTATTGTGAGCAGAAGGATGAAAGTATGACCTCACTGTTTTAAGCAGAACCCACTTGGAATTCATTCCGGGATGCCATCAAGGAGCAGTACTACCCTGTCGGAAGCTATGAGGGTAAATATATAAAGTGGACCACGCTGCGGTAGGGAAGGGACCAAGATGTGTCGGAGTTTACCAATATTTTTCATACCCTTCACACAAAGTTGGGTATCAAGGATACTGAGCAGCATTTGGTACTCAAATACTATGACTGCCTACACAGGTACATCCAGGACGAGATGGAGTTACCAGACATCTCCTCGCTCGGCACGACGTACCGATATGCTGTCAAGATCGAGAAGAAGTTTAAATAGAAGAAGCAAGACTTTGGATCTACGAATCCAAAGCAAGGGAATGGTTCCCCCAAAATAGAGAAAAAAGGACGAAGCCAAGGAGGGGTGGCCCAGGACAACCCGCCAAAGCCGCAAGCAAAGAACAACACGACGAAGCCAAATAAGGACATGGAAAGTGGTGTGAGTTCCATAAGAGCTCCAATCACAATACAAGTGAGTGTCAGGCCAGGTAGTCACTGGTGGCCAAGCTAAAGGCTTCGGAATCAAATGCGTGTTCCGACTCTGAGTTCGAACCTGACAAAGGGAAGCAGATTATCAATGTGGAGTCCAACGCCACCATTTCCACTAGGAATATCCAGAAGGAGGAGCTCGAAGATCCAAAGGGGGAGGAGCGCCTCTTCCACTCCCAGATGTGGATAAAGGGTTCCCCGTTACAATTCATTGTTGATAGCGGGAGCCAAAAGAACCTCATTTCAGTAGAGGTTGTGAAGCAGCTAGGCTTACCGAACACAACACATCCCCAACCATACACCATCACGTGGCTTCACCAAGGATGGGATCTTCGTGGGAGCTCGTAGTGTCGCCTTCCATACAACATCAAACCCTTCACAGATGAGGTATTATGTTTGTGATGTATTATTAGGCCAATCAAGGCCTCGTGTTGTTATTGTTACTTTGGGAAATAAGTTGTACATGATACCAGAGGTAGCACCGCCTACCACCATCTCTTTGGTTACTGCAAAACAATGCAGTAAGCTCATTTCCAAAACTGAGAAATTTATTTTCCTGATGATATGCCCTCAGTGAAAGAAGAATATGGTGGCCACGACCTCCAGACAGGGCCCCTCTGCATGGAAACTACAAATGGAAAAGGTCATGTAGGAGTACGAGAAAATCTTCAACTCCCCGCAGGGGTTCCTCTGCACTGCCAGGTCAAGCACTCCATCGATCTGACCCAAGATGTGTCGTTGCCCTATGGACCAATCTATCGGTGCTTCGCTCTCGAGAACGACGACATCAAGAGGCAGATTCAGGAGTTGCTACAGAAAGGTCACATCCAACCGAGTTCATTGCCTTGTGGGAGCCCGATCATCTTGGTACAAAAGAAGGATGACTTGGAGACTCTGTATTGACTATCGGGCACTGAACAAGATCACTATCCCAAATAGGTACCCGATCCCGCAGATTGATGACCTTTTGGACCAAATGAAGGGGGGAAAATATTTTAGCAATATCGACTTGAAGTCAGGATATCACCAGGTACCAATTGAACCCTTCGATGTGTGCAAGACTGCCTTCAAAGCCAAAGAGAGTCTTTTCAAATGGTTGGTTATGCCTTTTGAGTTGTCAAATGCTCCTACAACCTTCATGAGGCTGATGGATGACATCTTGCAGCCATTCACCAACTCATTTGTAGTGGTGTACTTGGATGACATCCTGATCTTCAGCCAGAGTTGGGAAGAGAACCTCCACCACATTCGACAGGTTCTCTAAACACTGCGGCAACACAAGCTATGTGCCAATTTGGAGAGATGCACTTTTGGCATGACCCAGGTTTAGTATATGGGATACATTATTGATGAACGGGGGGTGCATGTGGATCCATCCAAGATCCAAATCATTCGGGATTAGCCATCTCCAACCATTCTGATAGAGCTTCACAACTTTCTGGGCCTTGCCAATTTCTACCGCAGGTTCGTGTTGGGATTTTCTCATATCACTTGGCCCTTGAGTCAAGTCACCAAGGGAGGAGCGAAAGCAAAATTCTTTTGGTCTGAATCTCAATAGAAGGCATTCACAGAGTTGAAACATCGTCTCTGCTCAGCACCAGTGCTCGCATTACCAGACTTGCAACAACCATTTGAGATAGACAGATGCCTCTGACTATGCTATTGGGGCAGTCCTTACTCAGCACGGGCATCCAGTGGCATATCACAGTGATACACTTTCAGACACAGTTCGGAAGTATCCCACTTATGACAGAGATATGTATTCCATTATGTAGGCCTACCGACAATGTAAGCATTACATTTTGGGGAAGGAAATGGTCATTCGCACAGACCACCAGCCCCTGCGGTTCATATAGATGCAAGGGAATTTATAGAATGATCGCCATCAGAAGTTGCCCACATACCTGCAACAATTCCATTTGAATATCAAGTATAAGAAGGGTAGCACCAATAATGTTGTAGGTTGCCTTAGTCGACCACCAATCATGCGTTAACCATCGTGCTCAACTCTTGTGGGCACGAGACTTCTCATTGGCCACTTCTCTACAAAAGTGACCCAGAATTCGGCCACACATACTAGACACCCTTGAAGGGTCAACATGTTCCAGATTTTCACCTCGAGGATGCCTTATTATGCCACCTGTGTCACCTTTATGTTCCTTCAAGTGAGCGTGCCAAGATGATTTGGGAAGCACACTACAGTTGGGCTGTTGGGCATTTCGGGGTCGAGAAAATGGTGGCAATACTGTAGAAGTATTTCTATTGGCCACATCTTTGATAGGATGTCGGGAAGTACATCAGATCCTGCACGTCCTGCGCCATCGCCAAATCGACCATCAAGAAGCAAGGCCTCTATACTCCACTGCCTACCCCTAGTTGACCTTGGGAATCCATCTCCATGGATCACATGTCGGGCCTCTCTTCTACTAAGCATGGAAATGACCTTTTTTTTGTGGTCGTCGACAGGTTCTCGAAGATGACCATTATGGCGGCCTGCAAGAAGAATATCACAACAGAAGCCACTGCTAAACTCTTCTTTGAACGAGTGTGGGTACACTTTGGGATCCTATAGTCTATCATCTAAGATTGGTATAGTAGGTTCCTTAGTACATTTTGGTCCAGTCTCTGGTCGATGCTGGACACCAAACTCACTAAGTCCACAACCTTCCATCCCCAAATTGATGGCTAGATAGAGGTTGTCAACATGATGATCGTACACATTATGCACATGTACAACTCAAAGTATCCACGTACATGGGATGAGAGCCTCCCCTATGTTCAGCACAACTATAACTGGGCTCTCCACAACTAGACTGGTCACAACCCTTTTTAGGTGGGCTTGGGGTTCCAGCCACTATGTCCCATTGATGTGGCCATGCCATTTGCAGTTACTTGGGTAGATTCGACTCATGTCCAGTCTGAAACAGATAAGGAAAACAAATTCATTGAGCACATCCAACATATCCACTAGTAGGGCCACGATATTATGGAGATATAAAATGCCAAGTACAAGCAGCGACATGATCAACATCGGGTGTCACACAAGTTTCAGGTGGGAGACAAGGTTTGGTTGCATTTTCAAAAGGAATGCCTTACTGGAGTCTATCAGAAACTCCGACCACTCCGATATGGTCCTTACACCATTACCAAGGCAGTGGGAGATGATGCATTTGAGCTCAAAATTCCCCCATTGCTTGGCCTACACCCAATGTTCAATGTGGACTGCCTTCGGCCATACTTTCCACCATTACTAGACACATCCAACATTGCAGAACAAATCACACCAATAGAGTTAAATCTAGATTGCATGGAACAAGCTGCAACTGATCAGATTATGGACAAGCAGATCAAGCACACCCGCCAGTAGAAGATCCAACTGTATCGAGTTGTCAAAGTAGGGCAATTCCTTCACCAGGGCAAGTGGTTTACCAGGGACCAAGTTCAGCAGAAGTTTCCTCATCAATGAACTCAATGCAATGGGGACCATTTCTTCCTAAGGGGGAGAGGAATGGTCCAGGTGGATATTGGTGGCCATCCACCAATTTCACTTGGACCCCCACCATTGTTTCTTTGAGTTTTTTAGTTTCCTTAATTGTAGCACAATTTACTCTTTTTAGTAGTTTTTCGAGTCCTAAACTTCCGCAGTCGTTTTGAGGCCCTAAACGACCTTTTTTTGGCAATCTAGTGCCAATGATTTTATGATAAAATTTTCTTTTCTTTCGTAGTCCTCGGAGAGATCTTTCCAATGGGGTATCATGCACGTCAAAGAGAGATAATATGACCAAGTCACAACCCTGGGAAGTTGGCTCTCCAACTAACCCCAACGGGGCCCATAAAATCTTGGTGCTACATCTCCTCGGGTTAGGATTTTGGTTGTTTAGGGTTTGCTCTTATTGTTAAATAATAAATAGGCCCTTAAGCCTCATTGTAAGGCAGTTCAGAGGCATGTAGCCACCACATCTCTTCTTAGGGATAAGCTACCATCGCCAAGCTAGTTTATTCCATTTCCGTTACTAGGCATATCAGTATTTTACATTAATGAAATGAAGTATTATTTTTGTTGCATATCTGTATTTATGGTTATATCTGTAATTTGTTGCATTCCTGTTTAAATCCGGATCAATGAAAGCATTTTTTGATTGAATTATATGTCATTGATGCTCATATGCATCGATATATTTTATCTATAACCCGCTTGAAACAATCAATGTGTATCGGTGATATGAAATTGGAGGAGAACTTCTCCTTCCTAAAAAATAACCATCCTTTGACGCTTTGCAAGTAAACAAAAATGGGTCTTATGTAAACAAGTTTTATGTTCTCTTCAAGGATGATGAGTTAGTTTTCATATGAACTTTAAACAAGCAACATTTCCACATGTAACTCATAAAGGCAATCAAGAAGAGATAAAAAACATAATTTGATGATAGAGTTCACCCCTCCTGGGCTACATCTCCGAGCCTGCTAACACAGTTAGGCCACTCCATAGATTTCAGCGATAAAACAATACATAAAATATGTTGACAAAATGAGTGGTTTGTTTCCCCTTCAAGGAAACATGCTCCTTGTTGAGCTAATTTATGTACCTAAACTAACACAATTATTTATTATCAATCCGGGTTGTTTATGCTTTGAGGCAAGTTCACTATATGTGAAGATCAGATATAATCAAACCTTGAAAGATAATTTATTCAAAAGCTTAAAGCAATACAACCTACAACTCTAATTAAAATTGTTTAAAGTAGAGGAAAAATATTGAGATGGTTCTTGACTCAAGAAGTCCACCTTTGCCTCAACTATCACTTAATGAATCAGAGATTAAAATCAAGAACTTAAGATGGATAAATTGTTAATGAAAGAAGCTCTTAACTTAAGAGACACATAAAGTATTTCATCATAATTTATTCATCTCAATACTCAAAATCACAATAAGAACTACTTGCATGCAAA